>JAJOOH010004221.1:0-19241 GCA_029582605.1 Solanum gracilifrons
AGATATCAAGATTAAGACACTTAGCAAAAAGATATTATAATAAAATCTTTAAAATAAGTTATTCACCTACCACACTACCACCTACCACACTACTACTTCTATGACTTCCCCAACAACCAGTTTAGCACCGAAAAATGGTATCAGAGCGACTGAGAAAGCTATATCAGGTCGAGTGTTGGTGAGATAGAGCAGCTTCCCAATCATTCTTTGGTATATGCCTATGTCTACAAATAACTTATCATCAGTGCCATCAAACTCTACACTTGTGAGTTTTATATTACACTCTAATGGTGTTGAAGAAGGTTTAGCTCCAACTAGCCCTGCATCACTAATTAACTCTAATGCATATTTCCTTTGGTTCATAACAATTCCTTTGGCTGATCTGCAAAACTCTATCCCTGGGAAATACTTCAGCTCACCCAAATCCTTAATCTTGAAATGGTGATGTAGAACTTGCTTAGTCTCCTGTATTAGCTTATAGTCATTCCGTGTGATCAATAGATCATCGACATAAACTAGCACAATCACCAGTGCTGAGCCTCTCATTTTAGTGAATAGAGAATAATCCAGTGGACTCTACAAGTATCCTTAGTTGGTTAGTGCATCAATAAGATTGGCATTCCATTGCCTGGAAGCCTGCTTAAGTCCATATAGGGACCTAATAAGTCTGCAAACTTGGTGCTCCCCCTGTCTAGTAAAACCTTTGGGCAATTCCATGTACATTTCTTTAATTAAATCTCCATGTAAGAAAGCATTAAAGACATCCATCTGGTATATTATCCAATTTTCAGCTGCAACAATAGTAATAATAAATCTCACAGTTACCATTTTGACTACAGGAGAGAAAGTCTCTTGATAGTCAATTCCTTCAGTTTGGCTATAGCCTTTAGCTACAAGCCTAGCGTTGAACCTGTCAGCCTGTCCATATGCTTTGTACTTGATCTTGAACACCCACCTACAGCCTATAGCCTTTTTACTTGGTGGCAGTTGCATGACAGTCCAAGTCCCATTATCCTTCAATGCACTAATTTCTTGTTTCATGGCCTCCACCCATTTATGGTCTTTAACAACCTCTTAAGAGGTCTGAGGTTCTGTGTCAGCAGATCTTAAGTAAGCTTGATATGTAGAAAACAATTTATCATAAGTCATGTAGTTAGCCAGTGAATATGGATGTGGGGAATCAGTCATATGAGCAGCATAATCCTTCATCCAAACAGGTGGATGAGACACTCTAGTAAAAGTTCTGTGTGTTGCAACATTCTGAATACCTTGTTCACCATGGTCCATAGCTAAAACATCAACACATGTGTTCTCTGGAACCACTAATGGAACATGTTCAAAGTTTAGTTGCTGAGCTGCATGGTCGACATCATTGTTAGGAATATGAGAATCAGTAAACTCAAGTGTGGCATTTAACATATCATCATAATCAACCAGTCTGTCTTGTTCCTTGAAAGTGACATCCCTGTCTACTACAAACTTCTTGAGGCTCAAATTGTATAGCACGTACCCTTTCTGAGTAGATGAATATCCCATCATGACACAAACATCAGCTCTAGGGGCAAACTTATCATCCTTGATTAGCTTAGTGGAATAGCACAAACAACCTATTGTTCTCAAATGGTCAAGCTTGGGTCTGGTTTTGTGAAAATTTTGATAAGGAGACTGTTCTTTTAAAACATCAGTAGGCATCATGTTTATCAAGTACACAGCAGCTATAACACATTTCCCCCAAAATCTTATAAGAATAGACCTTTGAAACCTGAGTGCCCTTGGAACCTTTAGTATATGTCTATGCTTTCTTTCCACCACTCTATTTTCTTGTGGAGTGTGTGGGAAACTACTTTCATGAATAATCCCTAAGGATGAAAATAATGTGTTTCATTCTTTGTTAAAAAACTCAGTCCCATTATCAGACCTTACCTTCTTCACTTGTCTTTTAAATTGAGTATCAACCAGTGCAAGAAAAGATTTCATCACAACAAATACATCACTCTTGAATTTCAGTAAAAACAGCCAAGTCATCATTGACTTATCATCAACAATTGTCAAAAAGAATCTAAAACCATCATGTGTACCAATTCTATATGGTCCCTATACATCAAGATGAATAAGATCAAATACATCAATTGTCATAGACATAATAACTGGAAAAGAAAGTCTAGTCTATTTTGCCAAAGGACATACTGAACAACTACCACATTATGTTACATCAAATTCTGTATTTACTAAGGCTAATAGTTTCAACACCTTGATAGAAGGATGGCCCATACTATTGTGCCAAAGTATGCAATCTGTGTCTCTTGTCTTTGTCATCAGTACCTTATTGTCCCCATTAGCTGACTCTCCAGAAGAAAATTGACTTGAAAAGTAATACAAACCTCCTATCTCTTTACCGATCCCCTTCACCTCTCCATTGGAGAGGTCCTAAAAATGCAGAATTCAGGATAGAAACACACAGAACATTGCAATTGTCTAGTCAATTGAGACACTGATAGTAGATTATATTTGAAATCAGGCACCACCAAGACATTATCTAATACTCAATAGCTTCATGAATGTGTTACTAGGGTAGTTTGACCATTAGGCAAGTGCACTCTCCTGCCTACATTTTTATTAAGATCATTCACATTGCTTAAATTGTCAATGTTTAACTAATATGACATGTTGCCTATCCAGTTAATCCTTCTTTTAAAAGCATCATTCCTAGCACCCAGTACAGTCACACAATCTTCATTTTTAGCAGATAAAGAGTATACTTCCATAGTATTGAAGTTACCTGCCATGTTCACAATTTCTTCAGTTTTTTCCTCCTCATTCAGCAACTTCATTATCTTTTGGTATTGGTTAGGGTTGTAGTCAGATCGTGAAGCAAAGGCTTGTAAGTTAGCACAAACATAATTGAAATCATAAGAATTTCCTTGTACACCTGTTTGTCCTGCATTGACTTCGCCAAATGCATCATCTCTTGATTCTTCAGAAATCTTATCCAAATGCACATTGTTAGCAACATTTTTTCCCTTGCTCGAATTCACTCCTCTAAATTGGTTATTGTACCCTTATTCTCCACCCTATCCTGATATTCTCTTCTTGAACTTCCAATCATCAGGATATCCATTCAATCGAAAATAATTATTTTGTGTGTGTCCATACATTTTATAGTGGTCACAGAACAAATTCCAAATCACTTTCTTCTTTCCTCTCCCAGCATTATACTCAACGATGCCTGCATCATTTCCTCTAGAATTATACTCAACTTTTGTGTCTCTAGAATAATTTCCCCTTCCTGCATATAATGTTGTGGCTTCTATCATATCTCCACCAGTGCGCATCCTTGAAGTAACTCTCTGGCTCTCGTTTGAGATTATCATAGCATAGGTTTCGCCAACACTTGGCAAAGGGCTCATCATTAGTATTTGGCTTTGTGCATGTCCATACATGTCATTCAGCCCCATTAGAAAAGAGAATAGACGCAAATATTGGATATGATCCACATAGGACCCAGATCTATCACAATTACATGATGGTGGTGGTACGATTGCATCAAATTCATCCCATATCAATCTTAATTTGGTAAGATAAGCTGAAACTGATGAACTACCTTGATGAATTGTACAGATTTCCTGATGAAGCTGGTAAATCCTTGATCCATCAACCTTATCAAATCTCTCTTTCAAATCTGCCGACACGATTGAAATATCTGAAGCATAAACGATCCCACTCAACAACTCTTTTGAAATTGTGTTCATAATCAATGCTAAAACAAAAGCATTGCACTTCTCCCACTGTTCTTCTAGATCTGGCCCATAATTGCTCCGTTCACATGTTCCAAGTACAAAACCCAGCTTACTCTTTGCCCTGAGATTGATCATCATGGATCTACTCCATAGCGAATAGTTTTCTGCTCCGGTGAGTTGAACAGTGGTTAAAACACTCCCAGGAGTGTCGATAGATGAAGATACAAGGGATGGTTCCTCTTTGACTCAATTACTTCAATCGTTTCTGGCATTGCAGTTGAAGCTGCTGGTACAACATTCGTCTCCATTGTTATTAGTGAATCAATCTCCAGAATCGACTTATTAGTGTAGAATCAAATAATTATTGATTCGGTAGCTTTGATACCATGAACAATTTCTGAGAGAGAATCTTGAAAATATTATTCAACTGAATTGATTACAATGAGAATGATGAAAGCTATTTATATACACAACTAACCAACTAACATGGTGCAATTATCTACTGTGCAACTATCTACTGTAGCTATCATGTAACTAACTTAACAGAAAATTAGAATTAACTAACTATTCAACTAACTCACTAACTAATCAACTAACTCATTACTATCTCCAATAGGAACCAATAAAGAATTTAGTAGTATAATTTATGTGATTAAGAAACCAGCATAAAGAGGGGATAAGGGGAGAAGGTGGTAGGGATGAACAAAACAATGATGAATAATCGGTGAGATCGTATTGGGAGATTTCAAGTGCAATCATGTGAATGGTTGTTTCCATTCTGTTTTGTCTTTTTTATTTTTCTTTTTAAAAATACAATGAAATTCAAAAATAAATATAATAACTGACCTTTTTTAGACTAATAAAATAAGAAAATTAAATAATTAGACTACTACAAGAAGTAATTATAAAAAAACTACTAAAATTATTCACTTATTTATTAAAATCAAAATTAATAAAAAATACATTTAATATACTCCATTTCTTCTTTTTAATCTTCCTTTTTTGTCATTATTTATTTATTTATTTATTTTTCTCTATTTTTTCTTTTTTTCCAATTCTTTTCTCCTCTTCCTTTTATTTTTGTATTTTTAATTTCTTTTTCTTTGTTCTTTATTATTTTTCTTCCTTTTCGATTCATTTTTTCCCAAATCGTAATATTCTTTATTTTTTTTCCATAATTTAATTTCATATAAAGTGTTATGTATCATTGACCGTTGCTTCAATCCTTCAATGAGACTTCCATAACGCTGTCACACTATATCTACATATTGTCATGGTATCATTGATGCATGTTCGATCCTTCAGCTCTTTAGTAAAACCTTTATGACACCATCCAAGGTGGAAGAAGACCCTCCAAACTTTATTGATGAGATGTGAAAAATATTGACACGATATATACTATCATGATATCGTTGATGTCTGCTTCAAATTCTTCAGTGAGACATCCATAATACCATCACAATATATTTATATACTGACATGGTATCATTATGATTTGCTTCAATCCGTAATGATGCCATCAGATTATGTATATATTATTATGGTATTATTGATGTCTGCTTCAATTCTTCGGTCCTTCAATGATCCATTTCAACAACTCAACAAGGATTCAAGAATTTCTCAAGATGAATCTGCTAGAGTATACAATATCCAAGGTGGAAGAAGACCCTCCAAACTTTATTGATGAGATGTGAAAAATATTGAGGGTGATCCATGCTACTGAAACTGACAAGTAGAACTTGTTTCTTATCAACGTCATAACTAGGGATAAAAATATAATTTTAATATAATTTTATCTAATCATTAACTAAAACTTAAGAACAGTAAACAAATCGATATTCCAATTTAAAAAAAAAGTATAAAATTGCTTTAAAACCATTAAATCAATAACTCAACATGGATAAATATTTTCAATTCGACTTTTATCGGTTAAAGCCATTTTGTATACCCCTAACAATTACTAGAGAATTGAGGGTATGAAAATTGAAAACCGATAATAAACCCCAAAAAAATCATTTTTGGGTAATACTCCTTCATCCTTAACTAGAGCTCTTGAGTTTTCCTGAGTACAAAGTTCCCTTTATTAGGGAATGTTTTACCCCAATGTGGGACTTCCTGGTGAAGGTCGAATTCGCCCAACCAAACCACCCATTGCTGCAGATTTACGACTTAAGCAACACATACCCTCTCCATCTCGAACGCCCATATTCAATGACTACATTAGAGATACTTTATTTAGGCTGAAAATTTCCCCAAGCACATCTTTGAGATGTTCCACCATCCTCATAACTTTTTTAAGCCATAGTAAGGTAACTCAATCAAGGAATAAAAATGTGCCGAACTGCTAATTACATTACAATAGAATAGAAATGACATACTTATTAAAGAAAAACATAATTATTGCTACAGGATATATGATATCCTCTAGAAAAATCTGGGAACTGTGTCCTTTTAACAAAATCTTTCACCTTTCTTATTATTGTTTTGTGAGACAATTCAAAGTAATCATGGAATCTAATTATTGAATGTCTTAATTATATGCCATTGTTGAGTACAAAACAACAAATTAGTGAGTACAGTATGTAACTTAAAAGAATCATGTAAAATTGAAAAAGGTAAACCAACAAGTATTCAAATGGGAGTAAAAAAGTAATGATGTAAAGAAAAATAGTAGTGTTGTGAACTGAGTTGGATATGTAAGGGCCTATGAACTAGAATTGGTGGAGACTAATTTAGTTGGGATTATTGGGCAGAGTAAAATGTTGGAGTGTTCTATTTGGGATCCCGACCCTATTAGTATTTGATTAAAAGGGCAAAGGAGTTGAAAAGAAGGGTTTATGCATATTTTGAAAGAAGTTGTCTATTACTCTCATCTCTTTCTAGAGTCTAAGCTTCGCATCTCCCTTCTAGCGTCTATTGATCCCTAATTCTTACTTTCAATATTTCTATTTTTCTATTTGGGCTTTTGTTAATTGAGTTGTTGCATTTAGTTTCTGGATTTGTAATTGAACTCTAGTCTTATTATAATAGTTGAGAAGTTGGATATTGTTACATTCAAATTGAGATAATTACAAGTAGTAATGGATAAAATCACTAATCCATAAAATATAAAAAAGATAAAATGTAGTCATTTGTCTTAAATATATATTGATGTTTGCCATATTATGTAGTTTTTCCTTATATACATCTTTGGAAGAAAATGGGGGGCCCAAAAAAAATTGGGGCCCCAAGCGATCGCTTTAGTGGGCCTTATGGTGAAGACGGCCCTGTGACATTGATTTGTCTACCATGGTGGACACTTAGCTCACCTCCCTTAATGATCTATTTGTGCATTCCTCCAATGGTTTGATTTCCTCCAGTCATCCCATGTTCGATAGATTGTCTATGAAGTATCAATATGTAGAGTTTGTGGCACTGATTTCTAAAAACAATACAGATATTGAATCTATTGAAGACACAACAACACCAAAAATTGGGAATATCAATTCAGTGGAAGCGAATTCGGTAAATGAACCTTCTTCAATCACTGAAGATCTCGTGTTTGACGAAATTCCACACACAATAGTGAGTTCCAACATTCATGATATGAAAGCTATTGGCCATGATTTTGAACACTCTGTATCTACAGTAGCTAAGGTGTACAATGATAACTTGTGCAAAGAAACCAAAGTACCTCTTGTCATGTTAAATGATACATACACATCTAATAATGGCGAGGAGGAAAATTCACTTGATAATGTGGCGTTGTTTCCTCCACTGAATACATCTGATTTTTCGGTTGCTTTTGCTTGTCAAGAAACTGTGAAGTCGAGTGCAAGTTCGCTACTTGCTGAAATCGATTATTCATTTATTGTTGCCTTATGGCTTCGCACAATTTCTTGTTGGCATGATTCTCCTGAAGAATATCGTGGGGTAACCAAAACAGATCGACGATTTGCCTTGACTTTCAATTACGCAAATGCAATTGGGTTGATACTGCGCAGGAGTGCACTCTTTCAGAACTCTCATCTGATATCTGTGCATACAAGACCTTTGACGTTCTGGATTTTTCTCTTGGAGGTGTCACTTGGTTGGCTCTGATAATGAGGCCATAAGCAGGTGAAAGTGATCAACTTAATTTGAGTCAATTTCCATTTGATCCCGGTGCTAAATGTGTTATTGTATCCATTTGTTTAACTGCAACGGATCTTGGTGTATGGAATTCGAGAATAAGTTTCACTTTCATGGCTCGGACGGGTTACACAGTTAATTTGGAGGAATTACAATTACAGGGTTGTTCTGGCAGGTGTTGCTTAATTGCTTATTCAAACTCTATGACTAGAGTGTGGGATCCCGGACATTCTTGGTGTGCGAATTCCTCCAATTTTGCAGTCTGATTTAGCACTAGCAGTTTCTCTTTCATCAAATTATACTGACTTTTATATTATTGAAAGAAGCCTTTCCTTCTACCTGACATCAAAGGTGACTGGATAGACTTGGAAAAGAAATGTTCTTATTTTCCTTTCAGCATGGCATGCTGAACATAAGGCTCGATACATGGATATGCGTATTTTAGAGACCTGTTTGCTCAAGGTTAATGTTTTCGCAAGTCTTGGCATGCTCCTACTTTGGAAGGATAATTTTGGCCTCGCCCTTGTTTCCAAATATCTCTGTAGTTTTTGGTCAGCTAGCATTATGCTAATCTTGGCTTACTTCCATTGTTGCAAATCTGAAGGACTGGACACTACCAAGCCTCTTGTCTCTAGATCGACTTTCCTTGTTTTAACTCGGCTAGTTTTCTCGGTATGTTTGGGAGAACAAAATTGCGCTACATATTCCATTCAAGTTGTTGTGGTGTTAACCATTGGAGTCGGCATTTTCGATACTGGAGCAGGCAATGACCTGCCAACAAGAAATTCAACGGATGCGAAAAATAATTGCCCCTTTGATTGTTGTTTGGATGGCTGGAACTTGTTCTTTGTTTATTCCTTGGTACACTACTCTTCTCCTTGTTCATGAGGAAATATCATCAACCAATCTAGTATTTACAACTACTCTAAGAAGCTGTCACATGGTGAATTTGCACAATACATTTATGGTACTACATTCTTTAAGGAGTTGGACCAAACGACTAACAATGATCTCCAGTCAACGCTATCGACTGGAAAACAAAACAGGGCATATGTGGCTGCCTCTTAGTTATGAAATTGTTATCACAGTACCCTTTACCCTTTAATGGAATTGATGGGAAGAAGTATGTTTCACCTTATGAGAGTGATATTCTGTTATTGTTGACATTGTTCTTTCTACTTGAACCTTGAGGACAAGGTTCTCATTGAGGGCGGGAGTATTGTTGTGAACCGAGTTGGATATGTAAGGGCCTATGGACTAGAATTGGTGGAGACTAATTTAGTTGGGATTATTGGGCCGAGTAAAATGTTGGAGTGTTCTATTTGGGATCCGGCCCAATTAGCATTTGGTTAAAAGGGCAAATGAGTTGGAAAGAAGGGTTTATGCATATTGTGAAAGAAGTTGTTTGCTACTCTCATCTCTTTCTAGAGTCTAAGCTTTTCATCTCCCTTCTAGCGTCTATTGATCCCTAATTCTTACTTTCAATATTTCTATATTTCTATTTGGGCTTTTGGTAATTGAGTTGTTGCATTTAGTTTTTGGATTTGTAATTGAACTCTAGTCTTATTATAATAGTTGAGAAGTTGGATATTATTACATTCAAATTGAGATAATTACAAGTAGTAATGGATAAAATCACTAACCCATACTTAGATATGCATGTCATTGTGCTTATGATGTAAAACACAAAAGGCTATTCAAGATTCTGTAGTATAATTTATGTGATGAACAAACCAGCAGAAAATATGAAGTTAAAAAGCAAAAAGGAACAACAATGATGATTGGATAAAAAGAACAGAAATAAACAGCAGTATTGATAATCATAGTGCATCTTATAAATGGTGACAGGCTAAGCTACCTCTATGAGCTGGGTTTGAGAAAGGGTCAGACCACAGTGGGTCATAAAATACAGACTTACGTTGCATGTCTGCAAGAGGCTGGTTGCGACTTAAAGCCATGACCTCTTGATCACAGGGCATCGACTTTTATCATTGTTATCGTTTTCTCTTAATAAATCATGCAAAACTTTCTTATTAAAAAGACATGCAAAACTTAGTTATTAAAAAAACAAAAAGACATGCAAAAATTTGTTATTAAAAAGACATTCACAATTCTGGGTAAAGGCCAGACCACACATTCAATGAAGTAAATATCCGCAGAAAGGAATATCCTTTCAAACAAGACTCTCGAGACTGAAGATCTACCACTCTCACAAGACACTCCTTCCGGCATCAAGTTTAAGATCTACCACTCTCGCATACACTCCTTCCGACATCAAATTTGGCGCATGATTGGCATCAAATTTGGCGCATGACTGGGTAACAAAAGTACCGCTAATAACTATCTCAAATTCATTTAACGAACTGAAAGGACAATGATTTAACATAATATAAGGTATGAAAAGCCGAAAAGTATAATTATTTATGTGGGCGGGATGGGGGTGTGGAGTGAGGGATTTGGAGTTGTAGGGGTGGGATGGTCAAAGGGATGAAATTGGGTATGTTGTACAACTGTATATTGGTTATTGATTTGTAGACATGTTAAATTGTTATAGAACATTAAGATATTGATTATCGATTATTTATTGCTATTAGTTTGTTTATGTGCTTATGCATTAAGATTTCACACAAAAAAGAATCATTGGAAATCATATAGAAACAAGGTGACAAACCAAATGAACCATGCACATTAGTTGACAAATATGCATCTTGCTCAACAACAAACACTTACACCTTGTGAAATAACCAAGAACTTGAGACAGTATAAAGAAAGTATTAAATTAAACTCTAAGTCAAGGATTTTATAAACTGAATGGTATAAATATAATTTGTCAATTTACTATGGGGTCATTGGTTAACTCGTTAAGAAAAAATCTCGAACCGTTGAGTACTGATAACCCAATATTATGAAAAATCAAAACCATTAATGATATTGCTAAAAATAAATAACCTCTTTTTGGTTTGGGTTATTGGTCTTGGTTTGGTAATGAACAACCCTGTTGGGTGGTGTCGTTGGGGAGGGGTGGAATTTCGCTTATGAAACTTGTTTTCCTAAGAAGTTATTTTTTGAGCTTGTTTTTCTACAAAAAGGTCTTCAATATATTTAACCAACCAAACATGAGAAAATTGGATAATGTTTTCCGTTATACCAAACACACTTAGTTTTGTTTTATCTTATCTTAATTTTTTCAGTGTGAAATTAAACTTATATAATTTAATATTAGTATTAGTATACTCTATTTTTTTCGTGGTTGAGCTATGTTTATTGTATCTTGAAACTGTAATTATTTAGCTTAAAACATAGTGTTCTAACAAGTTTCAAAGGTCCCAAATTTCATATTTGCTATAGTTCACCTTGAGCACTACCAATAATAGTGCTTCTGTAAAATGTAGTTGGTTTCATTATTGGTTTCATTATAATTAACTTCATTAACGTGTCCTTGTCCAATTTGATACCAAGACTGCTATTGATATCAAATTGGATAAGGACACGTTAATGAAGGCAATTATACATGACATTAGCATGTTATGGGTTTGTTTGGTCAGTTCTTGCAAGGAAATTTTGATTTACTAAAATTGTGGTAGGCTTTTGTTATGTAGAACCAAAATTAGTCTTTCTGGAACCATCACAATAGTCTGCTTTGTGAATTTTGCACTATCATTATTATGAAAAGGTGAATTATTATTTGTAATAGATATACTAATGAGTTTATTGAATTATATTAGTTACAATTTGGAATAGTCCATTTTATTTTTACTTTACACGACCATTGTTTTATCAAGTGCTTAATTATCCTGTTATTCATAGCCATAGTTTGGCAAATCACACTATTCATTGAAGTTTTTAAAATCACAGTATAATGAAAATCAATCATATGGGTTTCAAAACTGAAAATAACACTATTTGTTTTTTTTTAGTAGAAAACAATAATTTGGGTTTTAAAATTCAAATTCAATAAAATTTGGGTTTTTATTCGGCCCAAATGTGGTACCTTCTTGGTGCTATACATGTATCTTCTTAGAAACACTTCATAAACCCTCTTTTCTGCTTTTCATTTTGGTAACTCTACTCTTGTTTGTGAGTGCTCTTCAAATCCTTTGCAGACTTCCCTAAAATTTATGAGTAATCTTACTTCCATATTCCAGTGTAGTTTTTTAACTTATTTGCACTTAGCTCTCTGCTCTCTGTTCTCTGTTGGCTTAAAATAATTAGGGTATTTTAGATCTCTATTGCAATTTTTTTTTAAATTTAGGGTTCAAGGTATGAATACCTCTGACATTCCAAATAATTGAGATATGTTGATGAGTCTTCGTATTCCTGAATTGATTACTTTATATTTCTTTTAGGGATTCAGTGGGTTTGGGATTTGACTAAATCACTTGAGGGTTTGGGGTTTGGGAGCATAGAGTCGATGCCTATTTTTTGCTCCTGAGATAATTGCTGCTCCACACTATTTTGAGTAGTGTAAGAGTGCACAATGTTGAAAGGGTCTGGTTCTGGGATAGGTTTATTTTTGGAGGAATTGGTAGGATAAGAAATTGTAGAATTGTTGACCTTTCCTATGGGCTTTTGTTGGTTAGTATTTGACACAAATATTTTCAAGTAATATAATTTATCCATGGATTGCAGTTAGCCATGACCTCTTGATCACACGACATCGACTTTTATCAGACATTCACAATTCTAGGGAAGGGACAAGAGGCAGACCACACATTCAAGAGTTGAATATCTTTAAAATAAGACTCTCGACACTGAAGACACTCCTCCTTCCAGCATCAAGTTTGGCGCATGACTGGGTAACAAAAGCACAACTAATAACTATCTCAAATCTTCATATTAATGAACTGAAAGGACAATAAGACTGAGAAAGTAGAGCAGGACATTTGAATGTTTTCATAAGTATAGCATACACTTTATTACAATGAGTTAAGGGTGAAATGATAGACAATCATCAAGCAAAACATTTGGCAAAGCTGAGAGTGATTAAACCAGTTCTTATTTTAACTAGATTTTGTTCTCAATCTTACACAAACAACGACATCCCTCAGGGAGTATACTTGATACATATTTTCCCTCTTAATTTATAAGATAACCCTTTTGACACGTAGCTAGGAATTGAATCTAGCAAGGAAGAAGATGACTCAATTTACAAATAAAAGTTAATAAAAGTGTTTGCTAAATAATTGTTTGATAGGATTGATCGGTAGACGAGGATGAATCTTCTTAATGTTCATTTATAAGACGACATAAAAGCTTATTTTTAGGGTCCTAATTAAATTGAGTCAACTAGGATAATAATATTTAATTATTTATACATTGATGAGAATTAATTAAAGATAAAAATTAGTCATTTGTTTGCAAACATTACAGTTGATCTTATTGTAGACAATTTTATTTATTAATATAAAATTTTAATTAGTTTAATTTAAGGTTCTAAAATATTCTATTGTCAAAAACTTGAATAATTAAAAAAATGGAAGTTGGATAATTTATTTTATTTTTTTGATTTCTCATTCGGTGTCCGATACCCACATTAAAGTTTGACTAAATCCAAATTCACGCCGAATATAAAATAAAATTATTACTACGCTCTAAATATTTTCATACAACGACATAGTGTAATTGTTTAATTAATTGAGAAGTCAAACAGTGAATAATAGGAAATAATAATGAGTTTTAAACAGCAGTACTGATAATCGTAGTGCATCTTATAAATGGCAGCCTGGCACACTAAGCTCCCTCTATGAGCGGGCTTTGAGAAAGGACCAGACCACATTGGGTCATAAAATACAGACCTACGTTGGTTGGTCGCGACTTAAAGCCACGACCTCTTGATCACAGGATATCGAGTTTTATCATTGATCCACTCCCCTTCTTGTAGCGCATCGTCTTCTTTTAACAAATCATGCAAACCTTTGTTACTAAAAAGACATTCAAGATTCAGAGGAAGGGTCAGAGCACACATTCAAGAGTTGAAGTAAATATCTACAGTGGACTATCATAGTGCATAATTTAATAGAATGAAATCATGTAAAACTTGACAAAATTAAAGTGGTAAAGAAATTAGAAGAGTAAATGGAATGATGCAAGAAGAAACTAAAAGAAAAAAAATACTAGCAGGGAGTAGTAGTACTGGATTGAAGAGTATGTTTAGCATTTTTTACGGCGAGTTCAATGAGAATTACTTGGTTTTCAAATTGAATTGATATTTGATGATACCAAAAGAACAAATAATGCGCAATCAATATACAAGAGAAAGATAGAAAATATCAAACACATTCTCCAACATGTTAACTAGCACATTTAAAGTTTCCTCTTCACAATATAATACCAAAATATGTTTTAAAAGATACAAAATTGTTGCCACATCAAAGACTTCACTACACTTTTTTAAAATTTAAATGCTAGACTCCAATGTTGACATTTACAATTAGGCTACTCCAATATGTTGACGTTTACTGTTAAGCTCCTCCAATGTGTTGTGGTGAGGACACTTACAACTGTTGGAAAGGGGCGAATAATGTAAAGGATAATCAACTCTACAAGTTGGGCATATGTTATTCATTGATAGCCATTTAATCATACAGTGAATATGAAATTCGTGCAAACAATTAATTGTTATCACCTCATTCTCGTCTTTAAAATCTTCATAGCAAACAGGGAAAGTGTTATCCATTAAATCTCTGATATAGTCATTGAATACGGGAGTTGGAGATGGAGAGCACCTGATTTCCTTAAGTTCTTTTGGTAAATCTTCTGCAATGGGTGGTTTGGCTGGGCAAATTGCACCTTCACCAGTATATTCCCTTAACGCATACATATACTCAAGCACATCACCCAAGTACTTATGATATGGATCATTCATGTAACCAGTGGTAGAGACACTCTAGACGGTAGTGTGAAGCTCCTCTTCATCATCCCAGTCCTTTTCAAACCTAGAGAAAGAAGAGATAGGGGGGAAAGGTGGTTTGGATGGAACAGAACAATATGATGAATAATCGATGAGATCAAATTGGGAGATTTCAAGGGCAATCACGTACGGAGGTCGTGGTTGTGGTGGTTGTGATTGAGAAAACTGACTAAATTTGGTGAAAAGCTCAGAATTGATTTCATTAGACATTTGTATGATGTCTTTGGGAGTAAATTGGAGAGTAGCAGATAGAATCATGAAAAATAAGGATGGATCCTTGTTGAGTAGCCTTGAAAGATCAAACGGGATGACTGTAGAGTAATAGGTATCATACGAACGGCTGCCAGGAGGGTAGCAAACTATACATAGACAGGAATGAAGCCTCTTGTATTTCCTCCAAATAATAATGACGCACAGTCCTTCCGATTCTGAAGTTTGATTCCGGCTTAGCTTCTCGTTCCAAAAGAAAGCTCTTACCTTAGCCCTTATCTTAGTTCCTTCGTTCGCCATCCCGAACAAAATGCAACCTAGTAACCATATTTATACATGTAACAACCTAATCCCATTGTTATAAAAAAGCCAACGGGGAAAAATTTTGGGCCATAAAAACTTTTTTGTAATAACTTGAAATTTCCTAACCTAGTCCAGATTTGGACGAAATTGGAGTCAGGCAAGTCTAGGGAAATCTGGTAATGAATGAGAAGTGTAATAATGAAATTGATTGCATGAGTAGATAGCTAAGACGCTAAGGAACCCGTAGGACTTTACGGATCGAATTCGGGCGTAGAACTCCCGAAACTGATCTTAGCGTGAACGGGTATCTTCTGAGTGTCATGAGGTGAAGGTGTGTTGTGAAATGGGGGTTTTGAACTCTTAATTCGATTCAGTATTTCCGTGCAAGCCTCTGTGGCGAGATTATTTCCGCTAGGGCGGGGACGCCATAGCAAGACAATCACGATTTAAGTCAGAAATAAACCCCAAAAATATTTTATTCTGCACTTTTCGACTTTGAGAGCTAAGGAACGACCCCAAGTGTTTTCTTGATAAATTTCCACCATTCTTGAGGCTAAAGGTAAGGTTTTCACTCCCCGTATCTGCTTTTCGATTCGTAGAACTTAGTTTCTTGGATAATTATCGAAAGGGGAGGGTTTTGATCTGTGATTTATGGTGGAAAAAACCCTAACATGGGTATGGGGATCAAGGGTTTGGCCTATGGTTGATAATGTTGATTTTAATCCGGGTAATTAGGCCTCGTTTATTGATCATTGCGCTAATTATATGTTTTTAGACCACGAACAATCAGGAGGATTTCGGAAATGGAAAATTCAAGTGTCTTAGGGGATTCAAGCTTGGATTTGAGGTAGGTGATGATTGTGATTTAATGTTGGTGTGATATATGTTTGTAATTGCTCATTATAATGCATCTACCTATGCGAATGTTGCGTTATTGATCACCCTAATCGTAATTGAGGATAATTGAATAATTGTATGCCATGAATCACCTCTTGTTGTATGGTTGTGAGAATATATATTGTGATTGTGGTTTGTTGAATGGATCGGGTGTTACGTTCTGACACACTAACTTGGATCGGTTGCCACGTTCCGGCATAAACATTGGATCGGGTACCATGAACTAGTACACTAACAGTTTGGGTTTGGGTTCCATGAGAGGACCATTGAATTGGGTTCCATGAGAGGACCAGTGATTTGATATAACTGTGATATTTGAGAATTGTGAAACTATTCGTTGTTCGTAAACAATATGGATATTGTATATGTTTGGTATATGCCTGTTTTATAATATTGTGGTTACTTGCATGTGTTTCACTTATTGGAATAGCCGTGTGATCCTACCAGTACAATGTGGTTGTGTATTGATACTGAACTTGCTTGTTCTTTGTTGAGTACAGGGCATCTTCAGGCGACTATTGATAGACCTCATCTAGGTGACTATTGAGCGTGACCGGATTCAAGGGCGAGCTAGTTCTTTCAGGCTGCCATGGATCTTTCTTGTTTTAGTCCAGTCTCTTCGGGCTCAGACTATTTGTTAAAGGTGTTTGTTTAATTTCGGGGTTGTACCCCTTGTTCTTAGACTTGTCATTCGTAGAGGTTTGGTACAACGACTTTCAAGTTCTAGGGGTTGAATTTCCGCATTAGTTTGGTTAGTTAATTGTTTAAACCTTTGGAGTTTAAGGGGACTCCATTTTTATTGTCATTTAAACCTGATTATGTATCTTTAAATGCCTTAGTTTTTAGTTAAGTTGTTAGTTGGGTTGTAGTACTAGTTTTCCCATCGGATGGTTAGTGTGAGTGACAATCACGACGGTCTGGTCGTGACAATACAGAAGCCTATTCCCAATCCTATTCGAACTCTGAATTCCTGTTAACTAATTTCTTTCTTTCCCAACCTTCCTCAAATATCCATAAACAATGACAGTTTAACTTTTGCCCTAAACAAGGCACACTAAGCTCCCTCTATAAACAAGGTTTGAGAAAGGGTTAGACCACATTGGAACATAAAACACACACTTACCTGCATGTCTATAAGAGGGTGATCCCGACTTAAAGCCATGACCTCTTATTTACGGGGCATCAATTTTTGTCATAGTTCCACTCCTCTTCTCGTAGTGTATCGTTTTATCTTAATAAATCATGCAAAACCTTATTATTAAAAAGACATTCACGATTCTGGTCTGATAAATGGCCAGACTACACATTCAAGCGTTGAAGTAAATATCAACAATGGACTGTCATAGTGCATAATTTAATAGAAAGAATCCATGTAAAACTTGACAAAATTGAAGTGGTAAAGAAATTAGAAGAGTAAATGGAATGATGCAAGAAGAAATTAAAAGAAAGGAAATACTAACAGGTAGTAGTAGTACTGGAGTCTAGATATAAGAATTTGTTTAGCATTTTTTACGGCGAGTTCAATGAGAATTACTTGGTTTTCAAATAAAAATTGATAGTTGATGATACCAAAAGAAGAGAGAATGCACAATAAGTATACAGGAAAAAAGACCGAAAATATCAAACACATTCTCCAAGATGTTACCTAGCACATGAAAGTTCCTTCTTTACAATTTAATACCAAGGCAAGACAAGCCATTTTTGGGTAGAAAACGGATAATTTCTCACCGCCGGTCAAAGAATATACGTGCCTAAGTTTGGGACTATTAGGCGGTAGATCATAAAGGAAAGCCATGACACGTTGTGGGCTGGACATTCGAGGTAGCATCGCACAAGGACGTTGATTGAGGCAACCTACTATTGACCACCTATGAGGGATGATATTGAACGTTACGTGCAGACCTGTCTTTTGTGCCAACAAGCTAAGGGTGAACAACGCAACCAGGAGGAGTACCGTAGGAACCACTACCCATAGCTGAGCGTTCGTAAGAGAGTGTGACTATGGACTTTATCACTTGCTTGCCAAAGTCTGATGGGTATGGGACGATCATGGTCATGGTGAATAGATTCTTGAAGTATGCTAGCTTCATGCCCGCCACAGACATTTGCACTGCGAAAGAGTCTGCCAAACTATTCTTTAAGAACGTAGTGAAGTATTGGGGATTCCCAAGACATATCATCACCGATCAGGACCCATAATTCACTAGAAACTTCTGGAGGGAGTTGTTCGATATACTTGGCACAAAGCTACATTTCTCCACTAGTTTTCACCCGCAGATGGATGGCAGAGCGAGTCAATGCCTTACTAGAGTACTACTTGAGGCACTATGTGAGCGTGCAGTAGAAGGATTGGGCAAGGCTCTTAGACATGACACAATTTTCCTAAAACTTGCAGCGGAGCGAGTCCACAAAGCGCACCCCCTTTGAGTTGGCAACAGGCCAACATCCTCAAACTTCACATTCACTACCAGCCGCAATCCAAGGAAAGAGTTTGGGAGCTTAATGTACACATTGAAATTTTATAGGACTCTACAAACGTGTTCAATTTGAGTTGAGACTCTACAAGGTGTGTTCAATTCCAACTAGGATTCTTGGAGGCTATTCAACCCTAAATCCTAGTTCATGCTTATATAAATGTATTATATTCCCTTGAAAAGACATCTCAAAAATTTCATAAAGAGATCGAAATCTCGAATATTCCACCACAAATTCATGGAATATTCATAAAGAATCAAAACTAAAACATCTTAATTCGAGAAATATGCCACTAACGACCCTCGATTTATGAAGATCAAGTCCAAATCATCCTAGTTTGAGAAATGAGTCACTAACGGCCCTCAAATTATGAAGATCAAGTCCAAATCATCCTAGTTCGAGAAATACGCCACTAACGACCTTCGAATTATAGAAATCAAGTCCAAATCATCCAAGTTGGGGAAATATGCCACTAACGGCCCTCAAATCATGGATAAATCTCATGAGAGAAGAATCAAGGGATGGACAGATTTGTACCCGCAATATTTATCAATAAAACTATGTTTCTTCATATTTTATTTGTGATTGCAATTTATTTT
>JAJOOH010004222.1:0-20198 GCA_029582605.1 Solanum gracilifrons
AAGACTCCACACAAAAGCGAATAAATAGTTCTAACAAAAATGTCCCAATGGAAAAGAACATGAGGTGAAGGGGGATGATTTTAACACTTGTGCAAAAAAGAATCCCAACTTTATTAAGCCATGTGATTGCTACCAAAACAAGAATATAAACGACAAGAATACAGCATAAACTTAGAAGAAAATTAACATATTAATTCAAATGAATTTGAGAAAATAGTATAGAAACATTGCATCAGATCCTTTCCTTTTTAATGTCAAAGCTAAAAATTGGCCCAGGAAACCACTTTCTCTTCATCCTTTCTATCTTATGTCCTATCACTAATAAACGCCTCGGTCCAGCTACTTTCTTTAGTCATTCATATTCGGAATTCACCCAACCGACTATTAGATTCTTTTAATATTTTTAGTCTCGTGTTAAATAGGTCCACTAAAAAAAAGAATAACTCGCATCCTATTAAGAAGTTCTCAAGGTATTTTCAGGTCCAAATTTAAATCATTACCACTTTTATCAATTGTGAAAGATTTTTTCCCTACCCCCACCCAAATACCCTTCTTTTATCTTTAATTGCCCTCAACTTCTCAACAAAAAAAATAAACACTTATGTCACTTCAAGGCTCAGGCCTGTTGGCTAAATTTATTGGTGTTTAATGATTCAGCACACCAACAATAACTTTATAGAGTATTTTTAACCTAGGGCTAGATAGGTGGCATTCACTCTCTCTATTCCTATCTTGCATTCTTAATGCCATGAAGCACTCTTCTAGTTCTAGGTACCTAATTTAATATTCCTTCTGTTTCAATTCATGAAATTCAAGAAAGTATTGAATTTTTTGATTTTAAATTAAAGATGTATAGAATGTATCAAAGATATATTTTATCTTTCAATCTTAAACATGCTACGTGAAAAATTAAAAGGCATACACACGTCTTTTAACTTGACCTCATATGACATCTATACCCTCCAACTATGGGTGTGCATAATAGGTACTTAAACTTGTATAGAGTTCAACAAATTGACACACACATCCTACTCAGCATTGATTCGCACTCTAGTAACGTCCTACATGTCTATTTTTATTTAACTTTATACAAATTTAAATGTCTACTTGTGCACGCCCGAAGTTGAAAAACGTAGATGTCAACTAAGACAAAGTTAAAAGACATTTATGTGTTGAATCAAGTTAGAACTAAAAAAAGTACTATTAAAAAAAGGTAAAAGACATTTTTAAACAACGAATTTAAAAAAAATAAACAAATATTTCAGATATAGGGAGTAAAACATATTTTAACCGTGTGCAAACTATCACTTTTTACACTTCAATTAAATAAATATAATTGCTTCCTTCAGAATAAATTAAAGAGTAGAAAAGTTTATACAGAGAGTAGGAGTTTCTTCTATATTACAACAACAAAGACGTTTTCTCCCTACACTAATGGGCTTTGCCAAATTGTCAACTAAAGCTTCATGGTCCTTCACATTTGGTATCATGAACTTCTTCCAAACTCCTTCCCACAAAATTCTCCACTGTCAAACGGTCCTGCTGCCGCAGCCACATCTAGATTACCGCCCATTGATGTTATTAGAGCGGATAATCCAGGTGTTGAGCCTCCACCAGCTGCCATCCCCAATCCAAGAAGGTCAAGAGTAGGATGTTTGGGACCGAAAACAGAGGGAGTTCCCAACATCAGTTCCTTAAGACCAGAGCCATCGTCACATGGCAATCCAAGGCCAAGGCCTGCAGCCAACGTTGCACCATCAGTGTCAATTTGTCTCCTATTCCATTCGTGTTGCCCACTAGACGATGACGAAGAAGATAATATCCCAAGACCCCTCAACAATGATGAGTTTGTCGCTGTTGCACCCATCTGAGCAGCCTTCTGCAGTAATGCTGTTGCAGACATGGATGGTTGTGGTGCTGCAGCATACTGAATTCTCTCTTGCCCAGCTGGTCCAAAGACTGATGAACCATGATTCATTGCAAGGCAGAGAGATATTGGTTCCATAGATGATGGTGGTTCTATATCAGGTGGTGGTGCAGGAGCCACGGACTGAAACCAATCCGTAAATTGAGGTGCTTGAGACGGCAAACTTCCTGAAGCTGTTGATGAAGCAAATAAGCTTGCAAAAGTGCTGTTGCTGGCACTTCTGTTGCTGCTCGAGTTAATACTGCTGCTACAGATTCCAGTCAAGCTTGTAAAAATGCTGCTGCCGCTGGTACTTCTGTTACAGCTCGAGCTACTGCTGTTGCTATAGATTCCAGTTGAACTTGCAAAAATGCTGCTGCCTCTACAGATTCCAGTTGAACTTGCAAAAATGCTGCTGTCTCTACAGATTCCAGTTGAGCTTGGAAATATGCTGCTGCTACAGATTCCAGTTGAACTTGAAAATATGCTGCTGCCGCTACAGATTCCAGTTGAACTTGGAAATATGCTGCTGCTACAGATTCCAGTTGAACTTGAAAATATGCTGCTGCTGTGGGTACTTCCATTACTGCTTGAGCTCCTACTATTGCTACATATTCCAGACAAGCTTGGGAAAACGCTGATGCTGCCAGTACTTCCATTACTAGTGCTGCTACAGATTCCAGTCAAGCTTGGAAAAATGCTGCTGCTGCTGGTACTTCCATTACTGCTTGAGCTCCAACTGCTGCTGCAGATTCCAGTCAAGCTTGTAAAACAGTTGCTGTTGGTACATCCGGTGCATGAGCTACTACTGCAGATTCCAGACAAGCTTGATTTTGCTGTTGTTTCTTCTATATCCTGTTTAGTAATAGTTCCATTGGAATTTGTGTGTGGACTCTCTGCCAAATTGTAACAATTATAGTAAGACAGAAAGAAACAACTCATATAAACAAGCAGTGAAAGTTAAGCTTTTGATATAAAAGATTAGTAGAAGCGATGACACATGTTAGAATTCTTTAAGTTGTGCTATGTTTCCTTTACCTTACCCAAAGTTTTTTCAGATTGGAAATGTTACTTTTCTATTTTTTTGTTTACTCTCTTTATGCCTATATTTACATACTTCTGTTTCTACAATTTGAACTTTGTTCAGATAAAGGATCACTTGGGCGTTTGGACATGAGTAGGTTGAGATATGAAAAAAAGTAGTATTTGAAGTTGAAGTTGAAGTTGAAAAGAGTATTTGGAAATTGAATCAAGTGTTGGACAAGAAAACAAGTTGAATTTTAGTGAGTGAAAACTTGAAAAAGACTCAAACTGTTTTTCAAGTAAGAAGTTGAAATAATGGCCCAGATTGATAAGCAAACACTTATTTAACATAGTCTAATGAGGAATACAGATAACAACAAGAATCAATAGATGACAAAAGTTCTTGATAAAATATCATTAACTGACAAAATAAGCAAGACTCCAAAACAAAGAAAGAACAAAGTCTCATGTCTGTTCTCAACAAACACACATATCAGATAAACTACAAATCCAGATTTTCAAACTAGTTAAAAATTGAACTTCAAAATGTACCTGGATTCTGGATGGGAGAATCAGAAGACACTACAGCAGTTGACGGAGAAACAGGAGGTGGTAGAGGCTCCGGGGCAGCTGGTGAAGGAACGGCTGGCGGCTCCGAGGATGGTGGGGGCGTAGGAGGTGTTTGTGGTGTTGATGAAACAACAACTTGAACTTTATGGTCCTCATCAGCAATAGGAGTTGTAACTGCAGTCTGTGCTTTCTCAGTATCTTTTGCTAAAACATCACAAAATGCCCTGTGTGTGATAAAGCTATCCCTCCTATATATTATTAACAAAGATATCAGCTTTACAATAAAGAGAGATTAGCAATCAAAAGGGCATCAAGAATGGACCTTGAAAACATAGTCCCACAATCACATTTATACTCTTTAGTTCCACAAATCTTCAAATGAGCCTTCAAATCAGACTGAACTGCATACTTTTTTGAGCACTTATCACATTTCCACTTCTTCTCACCGTGTTTCCTACAAAAATGCTTCTTGATCCCAGTCAAATCCCCTAATGCCCGTGAAGGATCATGGTGAACACACGTAGGTTCGGGGCAAACATACACTCTCTTCCTCACCTCATTGCTTGCTCTCTGCCTTAGCTTCCAAGGCAGATTGTGACCTCTTCTATGAAGCTGCAAATTCTGGTCTCTCTGAAACCCTTTGTTGCAAATTTCACACACAAATCGGTTCGTTGCCAATAGAGTTTTCGGTGACAAAGCTACCACTTCCGCATTAGGATCTAATCAGAGGATAATAGAAAAGCCCCAAAAATCAATTTTCTGCTGAAATAGAAATCTGGGTTCTTAAACAAAATGGATTTAAATAACTAAACCCTAACTAATTTGAAAGCTAACCATAGTAGTCGTATTCATTAGAAATTGCAAATTTAAATTAATTTACCTGGCATTCCAGGGAGATTCCGTTTTTTCTTTGCTGCTTCTTTACAAGGAGCTGCCTGATCACCAGAAGACAATACACTCACTTCACCAGAGCCCGCGCAATCATTCATAGCGGATGAAATAGAATTCTTCTAGGGTTTATCTAGTGCCTAAAATGTAAAAATCTAGAGCATTTCTACTTAAGAAACTTTCTACTCGCTTCTTTTTGCCAATCTACCATTCAATATTGCTTTCTGTACCCAACTAGTATCTCTGAACAAAGTTCTGATTCTTCTGAACACAAGCTCAGACTAGCTAATTAGCAAAACCAGCTCAAAGCTAAGTAAATAAGCAAAATCCAGATACCAAAATTGGCAAGAAATCACTCACCGGCGAGAAAATGAAAAAAATAAATTCAAATTAATGCAAATGGGATTTGCTAAAATGGAAAGACTCCAATCAAATTAGTGAGTTCCCGAGTAAGATTAACCTACAATACTCAAATCTTCACTTGTATTACAACAATAAGAGAAGTAAGTCGAAACTCCGGATCGGAAAAAGGTGAAAATGGGGGATTTTGGGTGGTCGGCGGCAAGGAAACTAGAGAGAGAAAGGGGAAATTTGAGTATGCAAAGTCTTGTATGTTACTAGTGTTTTCACTCTTTTAACTTTTCAGAACATGTGGACATTTTAAGAAATAATAATACTTTTTTGCAAAGTGTTTTCGTGTCCTATTTCATTCCATGATATTTGGCACTTTAGTATTATCTTATTCATAAAATTCTAAATATATATATATATATATATGTAAGTTTAATAAATAAGTATTTATTAAATTGTGTTAATTATTTATTTTGAAACGTTATAGAAATAATGAAAGCGTTATATATAGATTGTGGTTTACTTTACAATATCAATCATATCTTATACTTTATTAGTTAAAGATAATAAGATGATTTATCCACTATAAAAGGGTAGAAGATGTTGAAAAAATTAAGAAAAATACTTTATTACAAACATTTTTAGAAAATAGAATTTTTTTTCATAATTTTAGTGTGTTAGTGACATTATCGTTAAAAATATTTCACATGATAGTAAATTCTCATGATTTAATTAGCTTTTCTAGTACTATAAAATTTGGAGAATAAAAACTAACAAAGATTAAATCAATAAGAAAATCCAACACAATATACGTGTATATGAAAGTAAAGTTATCTTAAAACACACATTAAGAAAATAATAATTGATATAAATATTTTATCATAATGTATTTATTAATTGATGTTTTTAAAATAATAGACAAGTAAAATGAACAAACAGAGTACTACTTCCTTATCTTAAATACACACATTATATGACTTACTTTCTTTTCTAGTCAATCTAAAAAAGAATGACACATTTGTTGAGTAACAATTTAATTTTAAAATGTCTATTTACTCGTTGAAATGATTTACCGCTATACATATTTATCATTTATTTTAAACCACAAATTTAAAAATTTTATTTATTTCTTAAACTCTGTGTCAAATCTAACTAACTCACATAGAATGGGACGGAGGGAATATTAAAGATTAGAAACACTTTTAACTTAAGATTAGCTACTTAACCACTTTCAGTAAAGTGATGAAAGTGGGGCTAGAAATAGGAGTGGTCAAATTGCTAAATTAGGAGAAAGTTACTGAGAGTGAAAAATACAATAAAGGGTGGAGGGTAATTAATAAAAGTGAAAAGTATGTTAAAGAAAAGTCAAGTTACTTTTGACTATTTAAAGGCTTTTTGGGGTAGTTGTATAATTGCCACGTGTTGTGCATTATTTGAATTTTCTTATTCTAAACTTATATGGGAAAAGTGTCTGATATATCCTTCTTCAACTTTGTCATTTAGAGCTGATATATTCTTCGTTATGAAAGTGGTTCATATATACCCCTACTGTTATACAAATGGCTCACATATACCCTTTTTCTCTAACAGAAGTGAAAAAAAATTAGTTTAATTTTTTTATTATTTTAAAAAAATATAATCCCATATGGGTATATTTAATCCTCCTCAAACATATATTATTATTTTAAAGCTTTTTTTCGTTTCAATGATTAATTTAGATTTATTATTTTGATGGTCAAATTTATTTAAGTTTCGCTAATATTCTTGTAAAATTTATTATAGATGACCCAAATTTTTTCTTCAAATACAAAAACTAAATTACAATATATCCGAAAAAATAGTTTTAAATTATAATATAGCAACAAAAAAGTAGTTTTAAATTATAATATAGCAACAAAAAAGTAGTTTTAAATTTTTTTCTTTACACTAAGGAATGAAAGAAAAAAATAAAATAAGAATAAGAAACTCAAATAATGATAATCAAGAAGTCAAAAAATAATTTATGTTCGAAAAAAATTATAACATACCTTGAAATTTGCTAGAAAAATCATATATGCCCCTAAATGATTTTAAAAAAAATAAATCAAAAGTCAAAAATAGAAATTAAAACTAATTTTTTCACTTCCGTTAAATGAAGGGTATATGTGAGCTCATTTTGTAACGGTAGGGATATATGTGAGCCGTTTGTATAACGGTAAGGATATATATGAGCCACTTTCATAACGAGAGGCATATCAGCTCCAAATGGCAAAGTTGAAGGGTATATTAGACCCTTTTCCCAACTTATATTAATGATACTAACATCTTTAGACCATTATTAGCTAACTATGGTGTAAGCAAGTTGGAATTTGAGGATAAATTTGTATTGTTAATGATTAAAAATAATATAAATTTTATTTGAATTTTAAAATAAATTTATATTATTAATTAAATGTGATATAAATTTTTCAGGCTTAATCTTGAGATATTCATTCGATTAGAGATTATAATGAATGTCAATTTATTAATTCCATGAATATTTTAAAGAAAGTTATGAATAACTTACGAATAACTTTGTAGTCAGTTTTCTGAAAAAATTTATAGAGTAATTTGCAAATAGTTTCGCAAATGTCTTGAGAGAAACTTCGGTTCTTTTATAAAATAGGACGACAAATTAGTTTATTTTGATATCAATTTAAAGTGAATTATTATATTGATCTCTCTCTATATTTAATCTACTTTACTTAGTTTGTAATATTTTTTTATGACACATTATTGCCATGAGATGATGTCATTCTCGAGCAAATATTCTAAAAGAATAGAAGGTACATGGACATTCCTAGTGAGTTTTCTAGAAAGGGGGAGACTCACAAGGTTTGCAAACTACACAAATCTTTGTATGTTCTCAAGCAGACACCAAAACAATGAAATGTGAAACTAACAGAAGCCCTTGTAGATATGGGATTCAGGCAGAGTCACTATGATTATTCATTTACAAAACTAGTTGGTGGTGATACTATAGCAATATTAGTCTATGTAGATGACTTGGTGATCACTGGCAGCAATCAACATCTACTATGTGACACAAGACTAGACATTCAAAAGAAGTTCAAAATGAAAGATCCGGGAGAACTAAAGTTCTTTCTAGGCATTGAAGTCTCCAGGTCTAACAAGGGAATACTAATGTCACAAAGGAAATATGCATTGGAGTTGATATCTGAATCAGGTCTAGGGAAACTGAACCGCACTCCAATAGAGTTGAATAAAAAACTCACATTAGTTAAATATGATGAGCACATCAACAATGGAGTGGCTAAAGATGATAGCATTCTAGCCGATACTACTAAATACCAAAGATTGATATGAAGACTTTTGTATCTTACCATGACAAGACCTGATATTGCCTTCTCAGTACAAGCATTGAGTCAATTCATGCATTGTCCTAAACAATCACATATGAATACAGCTCTAAGGATAGTCGAATATATCAAAGAAGCACCCGGTTTAGGTTTGTTGATGCTTGCAGAAGTGACTACTGAACTTACATCCTATTGCGACTCTGACTGGGGTGCATGTTTGGAAACCAAGAGTTTAGTTACAGGGTATTTAGTAAAGTTTGGAGGAGGACTTATTTCTTGAAAATCAAAGAATCAGGAGACAGTGTCAAGTGCTCAGTAGAAGCTGAATTTAGAAGCATGACATGTGCAGCTGAAATAACTTGGTTGATTGGATTATACAAAGAACTAGGAGTCAAGGTGACTGTGCCAATAAACCTGATATGTGATAGCAAAGCAGCCACTCAGATTGCAGTCAACCCCATCTTTCATGAAAGAACAAAGCATTTTGACATTGACTATCACTTTGTTAGAGAAAGAATTTTCCAAGGAATGTTGAAAATTGAACATGTAAACACTAAAGATCAGATGGCTGATCTACTAACTAAAAATCTAGGAAAGGTTCAACACAATGTCTCGATGAGCAAACTGGGAATGAAAAATGTGTTGCAACCATAAGCTTGAGGGGGAGTGTTGATCAATGAAGGTGGTTAAACAAGCTATATGGTGCGAGTGAGTCAAATTGTTAAGAAAGTTCTAGAAGCTTCCATGGTTAGTTAAGAAGTTAGTTACAATCCTAATCCTATATATATATATATAGGTACTGAGCTAAATGTAAAGCTTAAGAGGGATAATTCAATGAAACGGTGAGCAGTTGAGCTAATAATACTTTTTCTTTCTTTTCTTCTTTATCATTCTCTCTACAATTTAGTTTGATCTAAACCTCCATTAATGGAGTTTTCAACAAGCATAGGCTATAAGGGGCAGCCGCTGAATTAAATCCACAACTCATTTTAAAATATAATAATAATTAGAGTGAGCCAAATTCATAATAATCTTGAAGATTAAGGACCCATTTGGTAGGAGGTATTAATCAAAATAGTCCATGGATTAAAATTTAGTCCAACAAAAACATTGTTTGGTTACTTTATTTAACCTAATCCATGAATTAGTTATATCTCATACAAGGTTTTATCTAATCCCTAGAAAAGGGAGGGATAACTAATTCACGGTTTAACAATCCTTGGATAAGACCCTTAAATGACTAAACTATCCCCAAATCTTTTTTCCTAATTTTTTTTGTAATTTAATGCTCTTTTTTATTTATATGAGAATATTTATAAATATTCTTTTAATTCTCCAAATTCATTCCATGTAATTTGATGATTTCACAAATTAATATTTTTTTCTCCGTGTTTGGGTTGGTTTTTTCAAAAATTTTTAACTATAGTTTGTCGATTGACCACTTGAACTATTTAATTTAAAAAAAAGCTTTGTGTATTTGAACAATTTAAGTAGCCTTAAATCTATGTTAAGTTTGAGATATATTTGACCAACAAAAAAATTAGAAATATACCATGCTATCAAGGATCTCTATGGTCGCATATCACACCTCAAAATTAATAATATTTTTTTTAAATATATTTTAGTAATTAACTTGACATATTAAATGAAATATAAAATCTCATAATAACTCAAGGGTATAATAGGAAAAAAACTTTTTCTAGAATTTTAAACCAAACATAAGATTAAATGGGAAATAATGAACCAAACACTTGATAATAACTCAAGGGTATAATAAGGAAAAAAACTTTTTCTAGAATTTTAAACCAAACATAAGATTAAATGAGAAATAATGAACCAAACACTTAATAAAAACTAATCCATTATTACCAAATCCTGTATTACTAATCCCTGCATTACTAATTCATGCATTAATAATCCCTGCATTATGCATTTTTGTACCAAATAACCCCTAAAAGGAATGAAACAACAATGCTTTCTTCATCTATTATGTTCGTCATTGACAGAGCTATCAACTCAACAGACACCGAAAAAAAAAAAAACTTCACAAATTGATAAGCTAATTTCAAAGCATTCCTCACAACAATCAAGAAATTCAACTGAATTTCTGATTGATTGTTCGAACTATTACAGTAAATGTCATCTATCAGTAAAGAAAAAGAAAAGAACAACGACGTATTTTTCTAGTAAGATGGATTCATACAAAGCCAACTATATCCATGGCACAGCAAACAATTTCACAACCTTAAAAGTTAAATGCCAAAAGAGGCATGCATATCTGTCTTATAGCTCGACTCAGCTGATGAACTTTCACCACATTTGCCTGAGAGAAAAATATCAATGATATAAGTAAGAACTCGCTTATAATAACTGGTGCAAAATAGGATATATATATTTCCAGAACTAATAAGGTACACGAAACCATAAAATGGAGTTTCAACAAAGTCACACATTAGTATTCCCAATTAGTAAAAGTAGTAAAAGGTGTAGACAGGAAATGAAAGAGGATATTAGTGTTGCACATAAGTTCATTTGATCATAAGAAAGAGATACATCAAATTCCTTTTTATGGCAAACAATTTGAAGCAAATTTAGATTCATCTCAATAACATGGGTCACAGGTCCAGGCAAACAAGACTAAAAACCAATGTATTTTTCAAACTAGTGATCACTGACCGCCAGATTTTATTTCACTAACCAGACTAACAATGTGGCTGCTTCAGTTATATTTCTTCAACCATATTTCCGGGCTCACTTGTGGTACACCTTCTTAGCTTTAATTTCCATTTCAATCTTCAAATTCACTTACTTAAAACAATCAAAAAGTTCTCACTTTGCCACTGGAATTACAAAAAAAATCAAAAGGTTCTTATCCCCAGGTATAGTGTTAAAAGAAAGTTAGGCCCCTTACTGATGCTTTCATTTAAGGCAGGTAAATTGCTGACACAGCTTTAATTGCTAATGAAGTTCTTCATTGGAAACTAAAAAGTGGGAGGCATGTATTTTTCACAAACTGGATATAGAGAAAGCTTTTCATCAACTAAATTGGTCACATCTTATCTCTATGCTAAGGGAAATCAGGTATGGTGATAGGTGTGTTAGATGGATCAAGTTCAGCATCTCCATAGTCAAGTTCTCAGTGTAGGTTACCAGTTCTCCAGCAGGATTTTAAGGGTCTTAGACAGAGGGACCCTTCTCACCTTCCTCTTCATCTTGGCTATGGAGGGACATAAAAATAATGTAGGATAAATTTGTTCAAATGAGTTAGTTAAAAGGTTTGAGACTGGGACTCTGAGAACTCAATCACTGCTACTTACTCTAGGCTGATGTACTTGGATATTTTTTCAAGCAGACTTAACCCAAGTTCTAAAACTTGATCTCACGCTCTTAATATTTGAAGCTTCATCAGAACTTCACCAAAACATGTTGAAGAGTGTGATGTATCCGCTTAATTCAGTGTCAAACTTGACTGAACTGGTACATCTTTTGTACTTCAGTACTTGTATTTTCCCAACTACCTAGTTGGGGCTTCCATTGCTAAATTCAGAGCTATTGGGATTTGGATAGAGTATGAAACTTGGAGAAAAGGCTTGCACCGTGGCAAATGCAGTATCTCTGTGGAAGGTAGACTTACACTAGTCAACAGTGTTCTGTGGAAAGCATCCCCACTTACTACATGTCTCTATTCCTATACCAGGTAAGGTTCTCAAGCAACTGGACAAGATTAGGAGGAATTTTCTCGGGGTAGGTAATAATAGTTCTCATAAAGTTCACTTTGGTGAAATGGACCAAAGTCACTCAACCAATATCTCAAGAGGGTCTGGGAATAAGAGACCTAGCCATTCATGACAAATGCATGACAATGACATGGCTATGGAGGTATAGCCCGGATGTCTCTGGAAGAAAGTAGTTAAAGCAAAGCATGGAACCTACAACCATTGGTGCACCAAAGTTTCAAGAACACCTCCAGGGGTATGTCTATGGAAAACTATTAGCAAACTATGGGAGGAATTTTCACAGAATAATCTTTCTCAGTTGGAAATTCTAATATTAGTTTCTGTAAAGATAAGTGGCTAAGCAACTCTGTTCTAATGAAAGAATTCCTCCGACTATTCCATCTTTGCAGTGATACTAACTTATCCATTTCTCATTAGCGATGGGAAAGCTGGAACATTATATACAGAAGGAATGTCAATGACGGAGAAGATCTCCTAGGTCTCCTAACAAAATTGGACAACTCAGTGATTAGTGATGCATCAGAATCCAGATAGTCTGAAATGGGATCATACAAAAGAAGGAATAGTCACAGCTAAAAAAGGTTACAATCATTATTGTTCCCACTTCCCACAATGGTATTTGGAAGCTGATTTGGAGGACAAAGTTACCAATGAAGATAATTTGCTACAACTGGCTAGGACTAACATGGAGCATGCTACCAGGACAACCTCATCAGAGGAAATTTTTAAATTACAACTAGATGCTACATGCCCAAAAATCAGTAGAGTCAATCACTTGCTGCTCCACTGTACAGTTGCAAATGACATTTGAAATATGTTTTATTCTATTTTTGGACTTAAATGGGTGGTGCCACAAACTCTGAAGTACGCAGGTGAATGTTGGAGGTCATGGAAAGTTGATAAAGCCATCAGGAAAGTCTAGACTATGAAACCAGCCAGCATTTTTTGGATAGCATAGATAGAAAGGAATTGCAGATGTTACAAATGGTGTATCAACTCCAAATCACTCTCTCAAGGCTAAATGTGTCCTAGTTCTCTTTAGTTAAAGTAAACTTTCCCCTGTAAATTTCCCTGAGTAGTTTCTGGACTTCGTTAGCTCCCTGCACATAGGTTAGTTTTTTTTGGTATTTGGAGCTAACAGCTTCATTAAATTTTAGCATAGTCTCACTTTTTTTGTCCAGACACTGTCCCTTCTTGTTTGTTTTTTGTTAGTTCCCTGTCCTAGCATAGACAAATGTACTGGAGCTAACAGTACTTCTTTTGCAACCATTGCATCTTCTTGATGCCAGCAATGCAACAACTTACTTCATCAAAGAAGAAAGTTAGGCCGCTTATGACAAGTTACTACAAAAATAATCTGCATCTATTAACAAGGTACTACTAATAAAAAATACTACAAAATAACTTGAATCTATCTTAAATCATATCAACTAAATCAGGAAACAAGAGAAATATCAGAACTTCGTGTAGCTTTATAGACAATGGTGGTCAATGGAGAATTGTCATAAATTTGAAGAACAACAGGTTGCCAAATGGAGTGTTCATGAAATTGGTTCAAATCAGATGTCATGATTTTGCTATTCTGGCTTGACTATTTTTTCCAGCTAAATTCATTTTGACTAATCCATGTATATTCAGTTGCATTTCACCAAGGATTTGAACCTAAAACCATATAATTCTCCTCTCACCTTATTGACCACTACGCCACACCCTTGGATGCATTCAATGCTTCTTTAAAGGTTTTTACTTTTTCATTTCTGCTGTTGGGGATGGTAAGCTGCTGGGAATCACAACTTTCGTGAGAATAATTATCCCATCTGCTTTGAACCAAAATCACTAATAGAACCTGGTGTTACCTCGTAAGATTCATAGTTAGGTGATCAGAACAGAAAAAATGCATCTTTTTACAATCCAATGAATTCTCTAAGGTATCAAATAAGAATGCATCTTTTTACAATCCTTCCTCTACATTCATTGAGATTCGACCATATAGACTACAAAATGGCATACATGTATATCACTATGCAAGTTCACTATAATCTATTTTTCAAAATGAAGAATTAAACTTCAAAGCGATAATCAGTTTGCTTTATTGATTTACTAATCCCAGTTGCCACTCCTTTCCTACATCCAATCTCCACCATCACACTTATGAACAAAACAAACATGAATTTGTGATAGTTGCTGAAAAATTAAACTAATTGCAAGTAATACGTACAAAACTAAACTTTTCTTCAAGAGAAAACGAAACACATACCTATTGAAGAGCTCAGAAGCAAATCGAAACCCGTTGTAACACATAAACCATAGCAACACAAGCACCAAAATATCTAAAAAATGTTAAGAACTCCAGATCCAACCAAAATCTGATAACTAAATCACAGATCAGCAAAATGAATTGAAAATCGATAAACTAAAAAGAAATTTAACAGATCTAACAAAATTGATGAACATGAGAAGCAAAAAAACAAAAAAAAAAAAGGATACTGAAGAGACAACGTTCCCACCAGTCGAGCATATACAAACCAAAAGTAACATTGTAGAGATAAATTTTCCGTTGAACCCAATTCATTTTTCTCCGTTTAAGCTGAAAAAATTTGAATTATGAAGAAGAAATGTGATAGCCTGTAATGATGAATTTGCTTGATCCTGCCGCCTTTTAAACACGCTTAGCCTCCCTCTTAGAATTTTCCTCTTCCAGTCTCGTCGTCAATTTTCTTTGTCGTTTTCCGGTGATCAAATTACAAATTACCCCATTCGAGCAAGAATATTATTCATCACCCCTTTAGGAGTCGTTTGGTAACTCAACTTATTCATATACTCACTAATTTATACGACATTTGATAATTAGATAAAAAATAAGTTTTGGTTGATAATTTAAAAATACGCATAGCTAATTTATGTATTGTTTTGCATAACTACTTGTATTAATTATATTGATTATTTCTTATGCAGTGTTTAGTTGATATATTAAAAATAACATGCATTGAAATTTTTTTAAAATAAATATTTATTTATAAAAAAAATCCTCTATAAATTTGGCAGAAAGAATACGAAAACGATTTTTAGGGGAAAATTGTGTCTTTAGCACGCTATAATGCATGTATTAACAACCTTTGTATTACTAATACAGAAACCATGGATTTTCATATATTAGTTATAAATAACTTAATAGACAAAATGGTCTGGTGGACTCATGTACTTGTACCCGTTTGTATTGTGAACACTTTTACTTACCCTTTTGTCATCTGAACCCTTACACTTAATGACACACAATATATCAAACCCCTCTGACCATTGACCTTGCTTATGTGGCACTAATATGGTTGAGTTGCCAAGAGAGTTAGACCACACGCCTATTAAGGAAAGTGAACATCATATTTAAATTTAAAAAATATTTAAATTAGAAGAGTAAAATAATAAACTTAAAAAAGAAAAAAGAAACCCTTCTTCTTCACCCATCAACCTACTTTTTTCAGCCATCTCCATTTTTATCCAACCCTATTTTTTTCTTTCTTTCATCTTCTTTAGGTGGTCTGGTACACCAGGGACGGCGAGGAGCATGCTGGTACACCGGAGGCAGCGAGGAATTTTCTGGCATTCTGGTACGCCGGCGAGGATGGAGAGCATAGGGGGTCCCTGATGATTCGCAGGAGTCGTCGATGGTACGAAAAAAGGAAGACAGTGAAGAGGGAACGAGGTTGGTGAGGGGAAAGGAGCTGGTGCGATGACTTATGGTTTTTGGATTTGTGGAGGTTGGAGAAGGAGGAGGTAAGAAAAATGGTGAAAATGTGCGAAGAAGATGGAGATAGATAAGGGAGAGAGTATTTGTGGTCTCGCCGGCAAGAGGAGTGGTGGTAGCGGCAACTTTCTTTTTGGCGATTGAGCCATTTCACGTTGAAAACGGTACATGATGTAGGGAGACCCAAAATTTTAATTTAAAAGAATAAATTAAAAAAATTATTTTGTAAAATTTGCATAAAAACTTTATGATTTTTTGTCCAAAAAGAAATTATTATAAAAATAAAATATGATGTGGCAAAATTTATCTGACATGAAATGTTATATCAGCGCGATTGAGAGTCACGATGAGTTGAAAGGGTTCAACAGGTTGAGTTTAAATGAGTTCGGGGGTTCAGATGACAAAGGGGTAAGTAGAAGGATTCACAATACAACGGATACAAGTACAAGGGTCTACCAGACCATTTTGCCTAACTCAATACCAAATAAAGTGTAATAAACAAGATATTAGTAATACACAAAGCTAGTACATGCATTATTTTTTCTAATACACTCTGTCAAATGACTACCTAATCTTATGTTCTTAAATTAAAGATGTATTAAATATATCAAAATATCTTTAATCTTTATTTTAAATATATCATGTGAAAAATTATAAAAATATATAATATACAAATACATTTTTTACTTGGTTTCAACTCGCAAATATATATTTTGTGTAGGTGAGATGCAAGACACAAGACGTTGGTGTCCAAAAAAAAAAAAAGATTGAATAAAAATGTGTTGATGTTAGTCTTTTATGTAAGAAACAAATGTAGAAGTGAGCTGACAGTTTATCTACAAAGATGTTTGAATAAGTTTACACGTGGGTTAAATTGATTTATAAATGTTTTAAATTTATTTGTGTTTGGTAAGCACTTATAAGTTAATATATCAGCTAAAAGTTATAAATAGATCATTTTTCAGTTATAATTTTTCAACTTATAAATATTTTTTGATTTTGATTATATATTTTATTAATTTTTGTTTAATATTTATCCTAAGTCTAAATTATATATTTTTAAAAATGAAACTCTCAACTTTCTCTTTACTCTGTAAATGTCGTTCCTTTTTTATTTTTAATATATGAATACTTTTTGGCAAAATATTCAAAAATATGTTAATCATTTTAATAAATGAACAATTTATCAGATTTTTTTTATCGAATATATCAAATGCTTATTAATAATTTCAATACAAAAACTCATATGATTCGAATACATCAAGATCAAGTGCTTATTGATAGTTTCAAATACTTTAATATAAAAACTCATATGATAATTGATTAAATTTGTGGATGTTGAAGAACTTAAACATGAAGTAAACTGAGCTTCTTACTCAAAAGGTGGTGGCACAATGAAGCAACCAATGTGTTCTCCAGGGACGTGAAGCACAATCAATGTCTAATTTTTTAAATATATATTTAACAATTTTGACCTTTTAAGTTTTTAAAAGTCATCACTTTAGTCTCCAAGTATAATTTTTTTAAAGAAAAATAAGGGGAACTCTCATTTGAAGATACAATTTTTTTAATTTTTTTTCTCTAGAATTGGGTACAATTTCTTTGAGATATAATTTGTGTTTTTTTTTTGTTTTTTTAGTGTTTGGAATAAATTCTCCATGTTGCATATTCTACGATTAAATAAAACTTTCTTGATGTTTATAATTGGATCTTTTATTTTTACGTCTAACCTAATAAACTTCGACAAATATTTTACGAAAACTAAAAGTGTTTAATCTTCTTGACAAATACCAAAGAACAAAATTGGTAAATGCATACTTGAGAGATTATATTTTTGAACAATACTTTCAAACATTAGGGATCGTTTTCTCGTTAATCATCAAGAGCTATATATATATATTACTTTGACGTTACTATCTGCAGATCAATTATCTCCTTCAAGCTTGTTGTTTAAACATAAAATACACAAAATGATTGAACTCTCTTTAGTAAATATACATGACATTAGAACTCGATAGTGCTATAGAAAAGGTCTGTATATTTAACATTTATGGAGATAGCAGGGATTAGTATATTATATATAGCACACACCAAGATTTCTACTGTAATTGTTGGGTGACCTGAGGGTAATAGAAACACGATACAATCCATTGCAACGTCGTTTCCAAGATTGATAAGCAAGAATATTCAGGATTTTCACCAGCAGAAATAAAAATAGTATGAAGACCCGAGTCTGTATTTGCATCAATTGTCACACTGTTGACAAGCACCAAAGTCTTCATGTTTAAGACTATCAAACCTATCTACCACCAGCAACACATAAATCCAACCTAAATGGATGGATATAATTCAAACAATGCTCCGAAAAGGAAAACAGAAACGAGTTTTACATCTAGTACTAGTCCAAGGCGGTAATTCCTATAAGCCATCCAAGAATCCCCATGTCATAAGACTTGCTGAGCACTTCTGACAACTTAGAGGATACGACTAACCATCATAGTCCCCTTCGTAGAACTTGTTTTCTGGATAGAAGACAGCTACAACTTGGTTGCCACCAAATTTTCTTCCATTCAAACTTTGCCGAGCTTTGCTGGCACTTTCTACATCTCCATACTCCAAAAATACCTGAAAGGTACACAAATGATTTAGCAGTTCCACATTTTAGAAGTGAAAACCAAGCCACTGACAAAGAACCAATCCAACAGATTGGACCCTTTCTTTCAATTGGCTGAAAACAGCCGTCAGTTGAGGAAGTTATAACTAATCGTACTGAAAAGCCTCTTCATAAAAGTTGCAAGCAATTTTTAGGTCATTGCAAAGAACTTTAGATCCAAGTTGTGTCACTTTCCTAGTAAAATATACAACATCACTAGTAACAACTTATGAACTTTAAATGACCCAGACTAAGAAATCTGAAGACATTTTTACCTTTCCAACCCCCGGTGCGTGCTCACCATCAGGACTTGGCCGTGGAATAACAACATTCACCAGTGGACCTGCAGAATATATATCAAAGTGGATGATTTTTTAAGTAAGTATTGCTACAATATTTAAGCCATATGCTTAGCACAAGGGGAAAAAGGATATTATCTAACTACCCACCAAATTTTCCACATTCAGTTCTCATGTCTTCTAAAATATCTTGATAGTCCTCATCATTACTGAGCTCATCTACCTCAACAACTTGTGTTAAGCACAAGACCTTTGTGGCTAATGCACCAGGTTGTAACATAAATCTCTGCAAACAAAAAAAAAGACATGCATTAAGGGGTGAGCAGCCAAATTGTTGCTAAGGAATTGAAAATTGAATAAGAGAGCACAGAAATGTCTCACCTGCAAAGCTATCTGCTGTTGTGCATGCAACAATACACTCTCTTGCTCAGGTTTAGGTTGTGTCGTACCCTGGTTAGCACGCCTAACAGTAAGGGTTTTATCACCCATCTTAATCCCATTGAGAGCTGCACAAGCAATATCAGTAACGGAAACATCCTGATAGACACAAAAGGCATAGCCTTTTGAGTTCCCAGTTTCTCTATCTTTGACCAGATCAAATCCTCTAAGTGCACCAAAAGACTCTAACAGCTCCCTAATCTGTGCTTCTGTGAAATAGTAGGGCAAACCACCAACAAAAATACGATCAGGGCCTTCAAGCCCTCCTGCAGAACCTGGGGACAATCCAACAGCTGCCAGGTTGAGGTTTGGGTTTGGTTGGCTAGGACCAAGAGTAGCAGCCAGAGAAGGGTTGTAATCACTGGGTCTTCTGACCTTACAAGGTGCGCCCTACACAAAAAACACCACAGACAGAGAAGCACAGAGCAGTCAGTTCAAAGTAGGGACATGTACTTGATATTGATGCAATAGGAAACAATGATACTTTGATAACAAATTAAACAATAACATCCGATAAGTTCCAGTAATGATAATTATGAAAAACAAAACAAAAAAAAGCGAAGAAACAGGTCTGAGGATATTCAGCTCTTATAATGGGAAGTGGATGAAAGGTGTTGCACCCAAAATGTTCTTGGACTAAACAAGATCCAAGGGACAGAATAGTTGCATACCCTAAACTAAAATTTTCTACATCCTTGCTTTCTCCCAAGTGGATAAACCACCTACAACTATAAATAGTAAAAAGTATAGCTTCTTTACGACTTCAAAACTACTTGATCAGCTATAACACATTCAGGTACCTCAAATATGATGCCATCCAATGCCATGGCATTACTAGCTTCCTCTACAGATCTCATTTCAACAAAAGCAAACTTCTTCTCATAGTTTATATAGACATTGACAACAGCATCACCTGAAAATTCCAACAATACTCTGAGCATCTGAAAGGTAAATTAAATTGTACTTGTATGACAAAGGAGATCAAATTTTAAACTAACCTGGACCAGCTGTATTTCCTCCAATTGCAGACATAACATGACTAAAGAAGGTCGCAACAGACTGTAGAGAATCAATTTGTCAAGACAGATATGTATGAGAGCAATAGCAGAGATAGGTCATAGAAAATCAACTTTGACAAGGAAGATAAAATGTTAGCATAGTAATCTTTTTTGATAACGTGCGATCACACAAAAGTTATAATTATAAGAATTATCAATAGTAGTGACCAACATATTATCATCTTCACCACTGGA
>JAJOOH010004224.1:0-17872 GCA_029582605.1 Solanum gracilifrons
AGTACTTTCTAAGAAATTTTCAAATAATATATATTATTTCATTTGTCCCAATTTATGTGTCACCGGTAAAATTTGAAGAGTCAATCAGATCTTTTATATATTTTTATATCTTTTAAATATTTAAGTAATTAATTATTGTGATTTATAATATTTTATACAATTATTTAGTATAGTAAAATAAATTTAAAAGAAACAAACAAAACGAATGCATCATAGGAAATTACCAAAGCATCCTTCAATACATCAATAATGGGTCCCACTTTTTGTTTTTAAGAAATTGCATATTCGAAGGATATTTTTGTCCAAAGTGGAAATATTGTGTAAAAAATGTGTATTTATTGTGATTTTGAATGTTTTGTGGGGTAATAGGACGCACGGAAAGTTAAGGTGTCTTTTTGAAAATCTGGGACAACTTCAAGTATCAGTTAATGTTTTTTCTCAAAATTTAATTTACTTTTGTAAACTATGTGTCAGATAAAAAATGAGTAATAAATAGCTCATACAATGACATATTTAATATTTAAAAGAAGTACTCCTTTTGGTTGAAAACTAACAAGATAGTTACAATGTAACTAAATAGATATAAAAATCTTTTTAAAAGAAGTACTCCTTTTGATTGAAAGCTAACAAGATAGTTACAATGTAACTAAATAGATATAAAAATATTTGCATTCTCTTTGCATTCTAGCTTATTATATATAGAATACTATAGTTTCTTGAATTATATTGTCTTATGTATGTGGATATATATTGTGGCATTTTGATTCTTGAAAAGACAAGTTCATGTTGTTGCCCACTTGCCCATAATAAGGAAAAGATGGTGACAATGAAAACAAACATATCTCTCTGCCTCAACCAAATCTTTTTGGCAAAAAAACAACATATATTGTACACCTCCACCATATGCACTTTTATCAAAATGAGGTTTTTGATGAAAGATATGATATTCCACAAAAATAAAAAAGGATTATGTATAGTTTGATATATAATTGTGACATGTAAGAAGACTTGGATTTTTCTTCTTCTCATAATATGTTTATCATCTACAAAACAAAGGATTTTACGAGTTTTTTCTCTAATCTTTATTATCAAAAGACATGGGAGCTAAATTATCCAGGCATCAGATATGACAAACTTGAAGGGATTCCAACTTAGAAGAAACTATAAGAGTAAACTTATGAACAATTTGTGTCCCTTGTCTTGTCGTAATATTTTCTGGCATTGTGGCAACAGTCCTGGACGTACGCTGCTGGTAGAGATCCAACAAGAGGTAGAGAGTTACACTTGTATACACTAAGTACTGGAGTTCAATCTTTATTGCGTTTCTCTAGTGTTGTTCAATCTAGTTGCAGTTCAAACAGCTTCTCCCATTTGGCTGTTATTGTCCAATATTACTTCTTTCAGGTTACAGAATCATACTGGAGCAACAGCATCCTAAAAACAAGCAAACAGCTCTCTAATTATACCAAACAACTTTTTCTGCCCATGGCAGTTTATTACTTGAGAAGCAGAGGCCTTAAGCCAAGCCCACTAGCCAAAGCACCACTTAAAGCAATAACACTACGGAGAAACATCAGGGTCTTCATTGAAGAACAAAGTTTTTACTGCAAAAGTTAGGAAGAACAATATCTAAAGGTTCCAAAAGCAAACATTAACAACTTATTTACTACTAACATAACCATGGTTGATAGAAATCTACTACTATATATTCCAACTCCATCACCAGAATATGAAAACATTGACAGCTTCATTCGAATGCCCATGCATTCTCCCTCCTAACCTCCTCCTCTTCCTCTGGAGTGAAGTCGTTCTTGATGTTGAAGGTCTTGCGAATCTCCTCTGGGGTCTTTCCTTTGATCATGTCTGCCACAGTCTGACAGGTCAGATCAAGCAGACTCTTGATGTTCAGGTAGTTAGCCGCCTGAGAAGTCACAAGAACAGTATGCATTAGAATCTAAAGCAAATCACCATTACAAAGTGAAGAACCAAAGCATATAAACAATGGGTTATTAAAGCAACCAACTATATTTATCAGGGCTCCACAGTTTATCTGTAGTACTCTCTCATTGTTTTAGATGGTTCTTGTGCTACCACAACAAGAACACTCACAGTGTGGTCCCACAAAGTGGAAACTGGGGAGGGTAGAAATTACTTCTATTATTAGCATGTTATATTAATATCAGTGACGGTGGAAGAAAATGTTAAACTAGTTATTGAAAGATCATTTACAAAATTAGGCTTCCGAATAATAATAATTAGTGAGGAAAATGAATTGTGTCATACACTTTGGGACTCAACAGAATACAATGATCAGCCACTTAAAGGGGTTCAGAATTCCCAAAACTACAGAATCAACAATAAGAACAAAGCTTGCATCAAAAGAAATTATAAGCATGTTATCACCCTATACTTGTAAAATGCCTAAAACTGAAGTTAGTTCTACTACAACAACAAGAGCACACAAAGTGGGAACTGGGAGGGTAGAGGTTACTTATATTAGCATGTTATTAGTGACAGTGGAAGCAAATATTAAATATGAATTAGGTCATAGACTTTGAGACTTTACAATATGAGTGTTAAACATATACAATGATCAGCCAGAATTCCCAAAACTACAGAAACAACAATAGGAACAAAGTCTACATTAAAGGAAATTATAAGCATGTTATCAGCCTATACTTATAAAATGCTAAACAATCAGGCAAACAAAACTACCAATCAATCAAATAAGTACAACGAAGACATAATAATTCAACTGAATACACAAACAATTAAAGCAACAGAGAAAGAAAACATCCCATAAAGGTACAACTACGGATGAACCCTAAAAACAGAAAATCAGGCAAATTAACCACAAGCATAAAAATTAAACCGAATACACAAACAATAAAAGCATCAGAAACAGAAATCGTAAAACAGGCCATTCTAACAGTACAACAACATATGAACCCTAAAACATAAAATCAAACAAATAAATTCAGATCAAAATCAGTACAACAAAACCATAAAAAATCAACACAATTCCAACGAAAACAGTCAAAATCAAACCATACCAGAATCAGATCAAAAAGAGTTCCCTGATCAACTTTAACAAATTCAGCATCAAAGACCTTCAACTCATCCTCAGCGGCCTTGTCCTCTGTCTTAGACGAGGCTTCGACATGGCGCTTAGAGTACTCAATCACCTTTGCCAAGATCTTGCTTGTAACATTAGGGAGAGGGATGTTAGAGCCGGCGCAATCGTCCTCAATCAAGTGCTTGATGGTTTGAGATTCCAAAGCAACCGCCTCATCCACCTCGAAAACCTCGCCATCGGAACTCTTCAACAAGATCTTCGTTGGAGAAGACATAGTCGGTCGATGATAAATCGAGGAAGATAGGAAACCCTAGAACTGATGACGAGAGAGAAAACGGTTGAGTTTTCTTTTTAATTGAGTAATCTAAAAAGAGAGGATGACTATATATATATTGCAAATTTTAACGACTCTCCTATTAGGTTTAAATTTAAAAAGGTCTTGCATCACCGATTCGATTTTTTATTTTATTTTAATTATAATTATAATGAAAACATGTTATTGTTTTATTGAAAAGTATTTTGGTTTCAAAATAATTACATCCCAATTTGAATTCTTTTCTCAAAAGTAAAAATGCTAATTTTTTCTCTTTAAGACATCATCTCCAGCCTAATTGTGAAACTAGTCAGGATCCCTGGCTGCCAAAGCATAACTTAATGTGAAGTAGTAATATTTATTTTGTTACTTCACTCTTTCCAAGTAGAAATAATAGGCATTAGGCATCCTGAGTCTCAATAAAATTTTAAGATATAATATGACAGAAACAAATTGCATAATTGATAAGCACAGCAAAACGAGATAAAATTGTCTTAGTCATTGAACAACAACGACTTAAAGTTGCAATGCAAGAACAATATCTAAAGGTTTTAAAAGCAAAACATCAAGAACATAATAATTACTACAAACATAACGATCTACTACTACATATTCCAACTCCAGCACCAGAATATGAAAACATTGGCATGCAGCAATTCATTCAAATGCCCAAGCATTCTCCCTCCTAACCTCCTCCTCTTCCTCTGGAGTGAAGTCGTTCTTGATATTGAAAGTTTTGCGAATCTCCTCTGGGGTCTTCCCTTTGATCATGTCTGCCACAGTCTGACAGGTAAGATCAAGCAAACCCTTGATGTTCAGATAGTTGGCAGCCTGAAATGTCACAAAAACAGTATGCATTATTATTATTATAATCTAAAGCAATATACCTTTACAAAGTGAAACAAAGTATGGGTTAAAGTGACCAACTATATATATTTATCAGTTCATCTGCAGTACTCTCTCATTGTTTTTGAAAACACTACAAGAACACACCCAGTGGGGAGGGACTTCTATTCATCAGATGTTCTATTAATTACAATGCAAATATTAAACTGTAGTTGTTGAAAGATCAATTTTCAAATTCAGTTCCTAATAATAATTATACAGATTTCCCAAAACTACAAAATCAACAATAGGAACAAAGTTTACATTAAAAGATTTTATTTATTTTTTGGTAACTTCTGCTACTACAACAAGAACATACAAAGTGGGAACTGGGGAGCGGGTATAGGTTACTAGTATAGAATAGTATCAGTGACAGTGGAGGCAAATATTAAATATGAATTGGGGACTGTACAATCAAAAGTGTAAAGCATATACAATGATCAGCCAGAATTCCCGAATCTACATTAGTCCACATTTAAGGATTTATTTATTTTAACAAAAAACAATGAAAGAAAAAGATTATTTTTATCAAACATCACATAGAGGTGCAACTACGGATAAACCCTAAAAAGGCAGAAAATCAGGCAAATTAACAACAAGCATAAAAAATTATACAAACAATAAAAGCAACAGAAGCAGAAATCGTCGTAAAACAGGGCATATAACAAAAGATGAGACAAACCATACCAGTAATCAGTACAACAAAACCATAAAAAATCAACACAATTCCAACAATGAAAAGAGTAAAAATCAAACCATACCAGAATGAGGTCAAAGAGAGTTTTCTGATCAACTTTAACAAATTCAGCATCAAAGACCTTCAAATCATCCTCAGCGGCGGCCTTGTCATCTGTATTAGACGAGGCTTCCACATGGCGCTTAAGGTACTCAAGTACCTTTGCCAAGATATTGCTTGTGACATTAGAAATAGGGATATCTGAGCCGGCGCAATCGTCCTCGATCAAAAACTTGATGGTCTGCGATTCCAAAGCAACCGCCTCCTCCACCTCGAAAACCTCGCCATCGGAACTCCTCAACAAGATCTTCTTTGGAGAAGACATAGTCGGTCGGTCGGTCGATCGAGGAAGAAAGCAAACACTAGAACTGATAAACGAGAGCGAAAACGGTTGAGTTTTTGTTTCTCTCTGTATAAGCAAAAGTGATAATAATCTATTAGGGGAGGGAGACTATATATAGGCGTTTTATTGTAACTACCCGTTTTTATTTTACTCTGGTAATTCTCTTAATTTAGGTTTAAAAGTTCTACCTTTTCGGCTCCACCGACCTAAATTGTTTTTTTTAATTACAATGAAAACATTTTATTATTTTATTTTAAAATAATTAAGAATTTTCTTTCTTTTGGTTTCAAAATAATTACATCCAAATTTGAATTCTTTTCTCAAAAGTTATAGTAAAAATGGTAAGTTTTCTTCTCTTGTTAGTAGATTTTCTTGAGTCCGGAGCAGAAAGGGTAACAAAATTTATCAAAGTTTTTAAAAGGACAACAAAATTGATTACTGAATCAAAAGGACAATTTTCTAACTGTGAATTTGACACAGTTTAAATTAGGGTAGCCACCGCAAGACGCGGAATTTCATGTGCCCTTGTAAGGCTCAACCGCCATGAATTGTAATTACAAGGCGCATGGTGGCTGGGCCTTACGAGGCCCATGGAATTCTGTGCCTTGCGGTGGCTGTCCTAATTTAAACGGTGTCAAATTCACACTTGGAAAGTTGTCCTTTTGGTTCAATAATCAATTTTATTGCCCTTTAAGATTTTTTGGCAAAATTTTTTTACCTTTTCGACTCCGGACTCAATTTTCTTGCTCTTATAAATTTTTATGATAAAGTTTTAATTCAATTTTCACATAATTTGACAATAGAAAAATAAATGCATATATAATTAATAGAACAATAAATATAGTATCTTCCATATTTGAAGTCGTAGCACTATATTTCATAAATAAATGGTTTTTTTTATAGAAATTTACATAAATATACTATATTAAAAAATATTTACCATTTATAGAAATAACATTTTTTTTTCACCTTATCACTTTTAATACATTTATAATTAATACATATTACAAATAACAATTTATTATTCACATATAATACAAGTTTTATTGATTGATAATATATTTATCATACATTTTAATACAACTTATAATACAATATGTCAGTTTCTTACCAAACAAGCATAATGTATTTTTTAAAAAACAATCATAATACATATTATTGCATATATAATTCACTTTTAATACATATTGCAAATTTAACATAGTATTACTATGTATTGCTAATAAATAAAAAGTATCGCTAAAATCAATAATTAATTATTAAAAGGTACGTATCCAAGTACTTTTTCCATTTTTTTTCGTGTGTCTCTCACAATCTTTTATTTTTAGAATCAAGTTTGCATAATAATTTTGACACCATTTAAATTAGGGCAGCCGCTGCAAGGCGCAGGAATCCCAGTTCCTTGCGGCGGAATTAATTTTTTTTTTGTTTCATTCCAATTATTAAAAACAAAATACTTCATTTTTACTATCTTTTACAAGAAATTAATAAACATCCGCAATATTTAATGTTTAATACAAAATTATATAAGAGAATTATATGCACAACTAATCCAGTAATTATTAATCCTCATATTACAATCTCTAAAAGGTAAGTTCCTTGTAAGGCTCAGCCGCCATGAATTGTAATTGCAAGGCGCATGGCGGCTGAGCCTTACAAAAGCACATGGAATTCTGCGCCTTGCGGCGATTGCCTTAATTTAAACGGTGTCAAATTCATAGTTAGAAAATTACCCTTTTGGTTCAATAATCAATTTTATTGCCCTTTTGAATTTTTTGGTAAATTTTCTTACTCTTTCGACCCCAGACTCAGATTTTCTTGCTCTTATAAAATTTTATGATAAAGTTTTAATTGAATTTTCACATAATTTGACAATAGAAAAATAAATGCATATATAATTAATAGAAATAAATATAGTTTTTTTCCATATTTGAAGTCGTAGCACTATATTTCATAAATAAATGAATTTTTTTTGTGTGTCTCTCACAATCTTTTATTTTTAGAATCAAGTTTGCATAATATTTTTGTAGTAAATAATAATAATTCATCATCAAAGAATTAATATAATTAAATGACTCCTAGAAAGAGCATATTTTCTTTTACGTTATATAAATTTGAATTAAGTGAGTCTCGAATATGAAAATAGTATTTGACATTGAATGGAAAATCTAAAATTAAATAATAGAGTAACTGAATTGATCCAATTGTGATTGGTTTTCTCTTTTTGCATTTTTGTATCTTTGGAATTTGGATAATATCACAATTGCAATTTCTTTTTCTTTCTTTGGATAATAATGCCAAATTCCTTTTGAAGCTAAATTATCATGATGATGCTGGTTTGTTACTTTGTCCACATTCGTCATATATAAGTTAAAAGTCCAAAAAAATAATGAATAATACTAATTTAAACATGGCTGGCAATTAAATACATTCTTGTTGAAAGTTGAAACCATATTATAAGTTGTCATCTCATCTCTCCCAAGTCTAACTAAATTAAATATATTATTGTCAATGATTAGTTAATTGTTGGGGAAAAATTCGTGTGTATTTTGTTCTTGAATTCGTGGTAAAGGTTAACGTCCCATCTTGATGAGCCATCAAAACGGGCTTAACCCATGGAGCCGGTCCAATCCAACCCGTTATAGGAATATGGTTGGAATATGATTTTTCAAGCTCATTTAAAACTAGAACTTATAAGCCCGACCCATATAAGTCTTTGGCCCTTGAGGTTTGATCAGGGTCGGTCCATGGGCTAAAACTTTTTATTTTAAGGGTAACTTACAATAATTTCACTAATATATAATCTAATTACTTAAATACACACTATGTTATAATATTATGATTCTTACGAGATTTTGGTAAGTCCAGATACATATATCTCAAAATATATGAACTCAAAATTAGGTTCATCCGTTTTAGATACACTCTATCAAAGTAAATTCGCATGTATCTAGGATGCATAGACAAATCTCGCATCATCACCTCCCTCCAATCTTGTTTGTCACTCTCTTATCTCACTCGCGTAACTGGTAAGCGAGATACATGCTGATTACACTAGACTTTTTGCTAGTGTTATTAAAACAACACAATTGTTTGTCATATTTGATTTGAAAATCTTCTTATTTTCTTGATGTTATAAAATTATAAGTTTGAAAAGAAAAAAAAGGGCTAGCCCACCCCATCCCTCGGCCCTTCTAGGGTTGGGTTGTGTTGAGCGTTTTTAGGCCCTTCCGAATGAAAGGTCTGCCCGCCCTAGCCCTTCAAATTCCTTGGCCTGTGAGGCTTGGGTCGGGTGAGGCTGGGCCGACCCTTTTTGACAATTCTAGTCCCATCAATCGAATTCTCCCGATTGAGAGTGTGGGTAGCTAACAGGCGGAGTTAGTAACCCGCATGCGGGCCGGGTTTGAATGTATGTGTTAAACAAGAGAATATGAGTAAAACTTGTGTCCGTCCTAATTACAGCAAAATCATGTAAACCAATATACACAAATGAGAGATACATGATATAGTATAGCAAACATTATCAACTCCTTCCAATAGTCTGACATATGTTGAATCACTTAAAACATTTCAACTTCACAGCTTTGAAACAGGTAAGCCTGCAATAATCAACCATTATGTATTTAGCAAAATCCCTCAACCAAATTGAACACAAATTTGCGCTCTTATGAATTGCATATACGACTTAATTACCTAAAGCTTTTGAATTCACAATGCTCGGGCATGCAGCAGGGGGCGTTGCATTCTCATTTAAGAACGGCTCCACACTGTTTGGATTACTCCAAATTGGATACCCTTTAATTTTTCCCTGTAAACAAACATATGCAACATTCACAATCCAAACACACAATACAATGTCTGTCTTTATCTTCACTGTGATTTTTAGCACAACAGTGTCCTTAAAAAATTGCGTACCAGGACATTCAGAGCAGCCAGTGTAGCCATTCCCTCGCGAGTCCACTGCATCAAGAATCAGGAGATTTTAGTTTTTTTTCTTACAAACTGGCAACACTATCAAAAATCACCATAATGATGGGAAGTAGCTGTCATAGTAGAACATTATATTGCTTCTTAGTTTACACGGTTAAGCACAGATAAAAACATAATTATGTGTAAAATTACCTTAGAAGCAGAAGCTATGTGGGGCACCACAACAGCATTCTTCATGTCTGCAAGACCGGGTTTCATGTAGGGCTCATCCTAAGAAAACACGATTATAAAAGAAGAGCATTACTTGAATGTACAAGACAAGGAAAAAGCATCCTACACTCAACATGAGTAGGTTAATTTCAGAGAGAGCTTTTTGCTTGGTAGAAATGGCGCGTGACACATCAATATCTCATTGACCTTGGGATTCGCCTTTTACACGTTCATAACGGGAGAATGGGATCAACAGAAAGGAACAGATTACTATTGTTATTACCTCAAAGACATCAAGGCCAACACGGAACATGGGATTTTCCCTCAGATGCTCAACAAGAGCTACTTCATCAACCACGGGCCCCCTACTACAGTTCACAAGTATTGCTTCCTAACAGTTTGGGCCAAGTAATATCAAGATATCACATTTTGAGTAAATCAGCAAGCAAAATAGATATATTCTTGCAAATGATATACCTTCTTCATCAGTGCTAGCCGTTCTTTGTTCACAAGATGGTACGTTGTTTTATCAAGGATTGGATGTAGACTTATCTAGAAAAGCATTTTGATCAAGAATCAAGATAAGAACTTGAATGAGAATCCAATAAATATGTATATACAGATAAGTGAATAAGAAATCTAATTGTGCACTCTCGATGTAGATAATTACCACATCAGCCTCTCGGAGGACCTCCTCCATGGATGAAGCTCTTTTCCATGTTACAGGTTGTTCACCATTGGCTTTCAGAAACTGACCATAGGCTGCAAAGGCGAGAAAACATAAGTACATGCAATGAGCTTGAGAAGTTTGTTAATGTAGCAGACTGATTAAAACGTGCCTGTCACAAATTTTTCTAGACGAGTAGATTGATACAGGTCGTAGTATATCAAGTTCATTTTGAAGCCTTCAACCTGTTGCGATAAAACACCAAAGTTGCTCCAATTAACATAGCAGATTTACACACAATATCTTATTCATGAGTTTCAGCAAAGATGAAGTTTTGTAACATGTAGAGCAAAAAGCACAAGGCAACTTAGTTTCAAAGCAAACTTAGAGGATAATACTAACTGATTACCATCATTCTAGCATAAGCAGATCCAATACGACCAGCCCCAATTACGCCAACCGTTTGTCCTTTAAGTAAGTTCCCCACAAACCTGGCAATGAAATCATTGAACTTTTAGACCAAAAGAATTCAGTTATAGACCTGAGAAGACACAATAAATAGAATCGAAGATTTTCATACAAATGTGGAAGCCATCCTTCATATTTTCCAGCTCTCATGAACTCATCTGCCTCCACAATTCTTCTTGCTGCAGCTAAAGAAAGTGAAGCCGCTAACTCTGCTGTAGTCTCTGTCAGTACTCCCTGATCATAAGAGCGTTACATCAGAAGATAAATTGGATGCTTTCTTGCATCATTCACCATACAGATCAAGTTTATTCGATCTGATAAAATCATTCCTACCACATCTACAAGCCGCGGATTAATTTAACGCATACGTAGCAACTTCAAGACTACCGTGACTTGTTTTTAAAAAAAAAAATGTTTTACCAACGTCATATTCAAAGTAATTGGGGCATTCCCTCATAACAAAAATTCAAGATAAAAGACCTTACATGAAAAATAAAAACTACTACTACTTGTTATTAAGAGGAAAAACAACTGACTTTAACGTCCATACTATACTAAAGATTCATTGTTACATGCTGGTTTAAATGACAATTGGATAGGTATTGGCAAAGATTCAGTCGTTTTGATAAGTTTAAATGATTTCATCTTCGACTTTCTATTCATCCTCCATTCATCTAGAGGGGGTGCAGGACGAGTTATGTGGGTTCAACTAAACTCATTGCTTTTGGCTCTAACTATGTATGCATATGCAAAACAAAATATAGTTATAATAAGATTGCCTTATTTCCCGTGCCAATAGAAAGAGCGAGTCGAAAGAATACTAGGTTCTCAAAATTGTCAACTATTCTGAGCTCATATGACTTTACATGTCAAGCATTTAAGACATTACAAGCTAAGATATCTAATCTGTAATGCAAAATCACTGGTTATTGCTGTAGCTAAGAAATTGGATTATTTATAAACTCACAGGTGTATTTCCAACAGCAACACCATACTTGTTAGCAGCTTCGACATCAACATTGTTGTATCCTACAGCCATGTTACTAAAAGCTTTCCCTCCAGCCTTGCTTAATGCAGAGAAAAGTGTCTCTCCCCAATCTTCTGTCAACTGAACAACACAAAACCCGAAAAAGCAAAACCATATGAAATTTACTTCTATTCCATACACAAATCAGGAGGTCACATAACAATTGAATGTCCATACATATATAATTAAAAATGTGAAAAGTGATGAGACAGATTATAACTTGTTACACTAGATTAATTAAATTCCTGTTTAGCCATAGATTTTGAAGTTGAAGTTGTGTTTGAACATGCTTGGAAAAGAAGTGTTATTTTGTGAGAAGAAGTGAAATTTCTCCCAAAAACTGCTGGGACAACGCTATCTAAAATAGGGAAAAGGTTCAAATTTGCGTCTGGACTATGGGAACAAAATTACCCTCTGTTTGGAAAGTGTCTCGTTTTCACCCTAGCGGTTACCAAAGTGGTTCAATTCTTCCCTTCTGGACTAACGGCAGCAGCATAAAGGATAAATTTATAAGTTAAAGGTCAAATATGAATCATTAGCATATAGCTTGAATTTGAAGAAAATTGAAAGCAATTAAGGGTGGCAAACATCATCCAGCAACAACAATAAGGTTGTGGATTCGAGTCATCAAGTCGTGGGAGTACGGGGTAAAAAAATAAAAGTCTTGACACATGTATGATTACCTGGCCAATGACTCCATCGCACCTATCGCCAATAAGAGCAAGAATGTCATCAACTGATAAAATAGTTTTCTTCTCAGTGCATATCTACAAAATTCAATTAATCAAGTTAAGTTCAAAAAGATATAGTAATTTGATGGAACAGTTACTATAATATATGTTAGTTACTTCGAGACGACAATCTTGTTGAATGAGAAGATTAATCCATCTAGTCCCAGGCATAGATTTTGTGCTAACAACTCTGTATTTTCCATTTGGATTCCAAACTTCAATTTGCACTGGCTTTGCCATCTCTTGCTCTCTCCTTACTCACTCACTCTAAACTATAAACTCTCTTGTTTAAATCATATCATATGGTTTCTATTATTCCTGAATTATATTATCTGTCATTTTGGGCTCAGCACCTCTCATTTTGGTAGAGGATAATGAGACTCCAATTTTATGCCACGTAACTCCCCTGCTATCTTTACCCCAAATTTGTGAACCAAGTTTTATGGCCCCAGATGAGATTCTTTTCACTCTTTACCAAAAGATCTCTTTTTATACCATAACATATATATATATATTCTGCACCCATAATTCAGCTAATCGAGTTCTAATCTGAGATATTTGCTAAAAATAAAGCAGTCTCACCATTGCACCACAATCTAGTTAGCTTATTGAAGAGCCAAATAAAGATTTTATTAACAAAATTAAGATCATGAAAGTTTAGATCCAAAACAATAAAACTTAGATGTATATAGTGCAACTCGTTGGCGTATTGAAATGTTGCATGTGGCTGTTATAGACAATCCAATTAATTTGAAAAAGTAGGTGCAGTGCTATTTTTTTGAATATTCATATAGATCAAATATCCGCATGGGCGAACACATGTTTGAGAGAAGGAGTGTCTATGACACCATTTAACAAAGTTATATAATCTACTTGGACATATGCTAATTATTATATTTTTATACGCCATTGCAGGTACATGTTTATAATTCTTAATTAATACTCATTACCCTTCTGTTAACGTACTTCAATTTCCAATTGGATTTGTTTTGTGTAGATCTATTGAGAGTGGGGTGTTTAAATTGAACATTAAGTCGGTAATTGATAAGTCAATTGTAAAATTAGTTTATTGACTTATTAATATTGAGTTATCCAACAAACAGTTGGATTAAAATTTTAAAATTAATGACATATTGATGTGGGGGTGGATTATTCAATTTCCTTATTCGGTGGACAGTTAACCCATTAATATTTACCATACTTAGTACTTACACCTTTATTCTAGGTATATTACCCTCATTTAATATTTTATATACCATAATATACAAGAGTAGTTATATATTTTTCCTTTGGCTAAAACGAAGTTATTTTTTCTGTAAGGTACGTTCATTGATAAAAAAAAAATTTAGGTAACATAGAGATTAAAAGTTAGCCATTACATTGCCCGATAACTGTACGATAATTGCTAATAAGTTGCCGAACCAACAAATATCTTATAGATTGACTAACGAATTAGTAAATTTAAAAATTGATATTTGATAGGTCACCCAATCCGTCCCACGAGCAGCCCTAATTGAGAGTGCTAAACATGCATGCCCTTAGCAACAAACTATTAAATGGCTCAGACGGAGTATCAATTTTGAGAGTAAATATCTCAAAAGGTCACTCAATTTTGAGAATTTATCTAACAAAGTCATTGAACTTTATTTTGTATCAATAAAATTATTCAACTAAACTTTTGTATCAATAAAATCACCCAACTAAATTTATCATTATAAAAAATATAATTGACATGAAAAAAGAAATTATTTTTTATATCATAATCATAATAATTAAAATAATAAATAAATAGCTTAAAATTATTATTTCATTTTATAGAATAAAATAATAAAAGATAAACAACAACATTTTCAGCAGCTTCCTTTCTGTCTTTCGTAATTTCTTTACTGCTTCTTTTTCATCATCATCATGAATTCTGAAATTGGTAGATTTTTTATTTTATTTTTTGTATTAACATTCCCATGAGTATACAGACAAAAGTTGGACACATTCGATAGACTTTTGGAGAAAATTTTAAAATAATTTACAGTTAACCTTTTATATCAGTGTTATTTGTCTGAGCATTTTTTTTAATTTCTATAGGAAAATATTTTTATTAAGTAGGCGTTTGGAGAGAATTTAAAAAAAAAAATTATTTAAAGTTGAACTGGAAACAACCATACGAAAGTTAAAATTGTATTTTAATATCTCAAAATTGACATTTATCTTTTATTATATTTTATTTTATAATGACATAGTAATTTTGAACTTTTTATTTAATTGTTTTAATCATAAACATGATATAAAACTTAATTATTTTGTTATGTCAATTTATTTAAAATGATAAATTTAGTTGAGTGATTTTATTGATATAAAGTTCTAAGTTGAGTGATGTTATTGATACAAATTAAAGTTTAATGACTTTGCTAGATAAATTTCTAAAATTGAGTGACCTTTTGAAATATTTACTAGCAATTTTGAAAGTTCGAGAATCTTATGAAAGGAAATTAAAGGCTAAAGTTATGAAGTAAATTAAAAAATTCATTACTGAAAAAAGTGGTGATATGATCATCTTGCCATTACATTAGATTGGAAGAAACATTTTGTATGTTTAAGGAAATTATATATATGAAGAAATTTTTTTTATATAAAGAGCAGAACTAACTTTAACTCACGAATTTGTGCCTGCAATTTCCCATGGAGTTATTGACTTTGAGTTTTCAATGTTGGTGGGTTCACTTGTACTCCGTTTCATTTTAATTGAATCTTATACTAAAAATATTTGTTTCTTTAATAAATTAATTAAAAAACACTATTTTCTTCTAAACAATTTTTAAAATTAAAAAATTATAAAAAATAATAGTGATATATTAATCATGAAAGATATTTATCTATTTTTCCATAATTTAGGCCTTTTTTTTTTCTGATGATAAGTTAGAAGTTGCAAAAAATAAGGAATTCGAAAAGGTGTCATCTTTTCGTGAAGTTGGTTATTGCTTAATACATCCCTTCCGGAAACAGAGTGACGGTTTATACAAACATTTATAAATAATTATTTATTTCTACTTTTTTTTTCTGCTTTTAATTATAAAAAAAATAGGAGAAATTATGGGCAAACGAAAAAATTAACTATATTACTATAATGAAAAAACGACAATTATACCCTCAACTTTGTGATTTTATCTTCACTATTTTTAAAATGAAGAATATTTCTTTTTGAATACATCAATACAAAATTAATAATTAAAAATAAATATACTTCATATACATATTGATACAAATATATTTATTACAGTATAAAACAAAACATATATAGATACCTGAACAAATTGATACAAAATGTACCTGTTATGATATTCCACGATCCTTGATTATTAATCCGCTAAAAATACTAGACCATTGTGTGGAGTCCATTGTGCTTTTTGTTGATTTGTCAAAATAATTATAAAAAAAAAAAAAAAAAGTGAAAGTCACGTACTTCTTTTAATTTGTTATAATTGTGGTCAGAAAGAAGCCACACCTCTCACTAATCTGTTTTCAAAATAAACATTAATCAGTCAGCCAAGTTAGGTATTAGTTCCATCAACTATCCACATTTTAGTCCATACGAGTTGTCTTTCGTGAAAATAGTTGAGATTTTTTCATTATTTATCAAAAAATAGATTTTAGTAACAAAAAAATAATATTTAAAATGTTATATTCAAAAATTAATCACATAATAAAGAAATTCAACCTTAACTTATATTTCAATGTGAATATCAAACATCAGAGATTTTATTATTTAAAAAAAAAAACATTCACATTTTAGCATACCTAAATGGGACTTTGACCCATTCTTCTAAGTATTACTTTTCTCCTAAGTGGTGGTGCAAGTGCATAATTGAAGTACCTTTATGATGACTTTTAGTATTTCATAGACTTGTTCATATCATTTACCTAAATCACTTCATTATAGTCTGCGCATCTTTTAACAACTAATTCTATATTTAATTAGAATCATAGTTAGTCACCTTCTAAAGTCTAAAAGTAGTAAGCTTGAAAAAAAAAACTTTGATAGTGGGTAAAAGTCATAATATTTGTCCTTTAATATCAATGTCCTTCTATTTTAGGGCATATATGCTCTAGTTTTTGGGTGGTAGGGTCATTAATATCTCAAAAGTATGACGAAGGATATCTGCATATCATTTATGATAGTTCGGAGTATATTTATCCTTTCCCTTTTTTTATTAAAAAATGCATTAGGCGCTTAACCCAAAATTACATGCTAATCATACCATGATTAAAGAATGGATGAAAAGAAGAAATGTCATCAACTACTCCAAATACTTTTGCTCCTTCAACCCTCTTATCTTCTCTGGTCTGTGTATGTTGAGCATAATCTGAAAATCTCTTTCAGAGATAATAATCCAAACTAAGAAACAAACAGACAAATAGAGAAGATAGATAGGTCATACGTATTTGCCAAAAGGGGGCTAACAATTTACTCTAATGGAGAGGCTTATCTATACCAACTCACTTCCCTCTAAACTCCACCTAAAGACCTTTCCTCGTCTCCCTAAACTCCACTTCTCCTCCCTTCTCCATGTTGAGTCTCGTAGACCCAATTCGCTTTCTTGCAAGTGTCTTCACCAGTTTTCATCTTCTGGGTCGACCCCATCTTCCAGATTTGGTGATGGGCATGTGGGTAATTCGTCCACATATAAGGATTTGCAAGACGGGTCGGGTTCGAAGCCCCATTTGCTCAATTGGGTTGCTGAAATTCTATCTCAACAACGCAAGGTATTTGCTTTTCTATTTTTGGACATGTTTTTGTTTGAAGTGCGTTTAATCTTGTTTGCAATCTGAAATTTGGCAATGCATATAAGATAATAAAATTGAGCTGCTGGTGTAAATAGTTTGCTTTTTCTCGGTAGTTGAAATATTACAGGGTATATTTGTTCGTGTCTAGTACCAATCTAGATGTAGATGTGTTTGCTGATAAAATATGTGTGTTATGCTACTATTAAATATGGTGAATTACACGGGAGGACTATTGATCAGGTTAGTATACATAATGTTAGTATCTGGTTGATAAGTGCTACTGACTTGTATTTGCTAGGATTGTATCTGAGTGATGATTAGTGCACAGAATTCCAGTTTCTTGAATTTGCTGATGTGATAATATTTGTGCTTGCTTTATGGAGAGAATGAGTATGACATTTGACATCAATGCCAAGTATTAAGTAGATGAGTGAAACCTTTTGCATGTTTTTGCTTGTTTTGTTGAGAATTTGCAATTGCAGTTAGGGTCTGGAAATCTTTGTCCTTCTAATACAACAAAGCTTCTATAGTTGACTTTGACGGTGACATATCTTTTTCTTAACTTATCAGTACCATGATCAAACAAAAAAAGTCAATATGGAAGTTGCTACCTTTATCTTCTTGAACAATATCTTAACTTTAGGTGATAAAAACGACTAGATAATTTGAAATGTAGTTCACTTTGAGGAAACAAAAATAGTTAAAGC
>JAJOOH010004225.1:0-16409 GCA_029582605.1 Solanum gracilifrons
AATTTGAAGGAAAAAAAAAACTTAATTTTCTTCTCCTTTTAGTACTTCTAACTTTAATTCGTAAAAATTACATAAATCTCATAATGTTAAGAGTTAGTTACATCCTATCTCTATTCTCTCCCAAATTACAAAAATCCTTTAAAATTATAGGATGTCGGATACATGATACATAGCTCACGGATGTATCTGTATTTGAAAGGGGATAGGAATGTATCCGAGAGGGGATAGAGATGTATCCGAGAGAGAGGGGAATATGTGGGTCACTATGATGCTGAACCAACGATGTTAAGGCACTGGCAGTTGCACATTGAGCTGAAAATGTCATCTGTTACTTCATAAACCAACAGAGAAGACGAAGGCCATGCTCTAGAAACTATACACAGTGCAGGTCGAGTACAGCCATAGAGAAGCATCACTTAACTGATTTTGGTTGTTTGATCAAAGGGATTGTTAGCAGACTAGAATGAGTACGATTGGGCATCATCTATCAGCGCCCTACTCCTTCATGAATCAGTCCCTTTTGTGTTCATCAATATGTGAGGAAGCTGCTGGTTCAATACTCCGATGCTGTCAGCTTCACAAATGCCTGATCATAATCCCTGAAAGTACTCAACTCGGTCTGGATGGTGGCTAAATCCTAAACTGCAGCTCCAGCTTCGCGAGCAACAGACGTGTATCTGTTGTAATTGCCTTTAAAGTGCTTCTCACTGTTTATTGAGAATAAACAGAGGCATTAGCCAAAATCATTTGAAAAGACATACTTTTGTCATTAAAATGCTAGGCAGAACAACAAATAGCTACTCTATATCCCAAATTTTGATGTTAGATTTACTTGATCACTATAGAGTAGTAAAAATAATTCAGCTATATTTCTGCCCCCTATACTCTACATTTAAATATAAAGGTTATGGCAAGGTTCAAACTCGTGATGTGCACCTAATCTACACCACACACATTGCGCTCTTTCACTAGACCAAAGGCCTGGAGGCTGGACAAAGAAAAATAGTATTCCCACCATTCCATTTTCTATGACACATTCAATATTTGAAAAGTGCATCAACTTTTACTGACCACAAGTTTTCCATATATTTTCAATATTAAAAGAATAGTAACTTGCAATACTTTTTCCCTAGTTTATAATTATGTAGATTTTATTTTAAAGGGATTAAAAGGCCACTGTTCGAGTTGAGACTAATAATTATTAGAAGGTTTTCAACTCTGGTACTCCGAACTTCTTCATTCATTTTTAAACGGAGGGGCTTATTCTTATGCTACTGAAACACATTCCACTAACACACCTAATTTTCAATATGCACAAAACCTTCTAATTCCCTTCTCATTTCCTTTCTTCTTTGTTTTTGCTTATTTTCTCTTTTGTTTTTTCAGTTTTGCTTTCTATCCTGATTTGGGTTTTATTGACACTTCTCTCTACTGATATGAATTAAACAGAATAGACCAGCTGTCTTTCTGCCAGTAAATGACTGGAAAATCATATAAAAAGCCCTGAACATACCTGGTAAAAGAACTAGTTTGGGAAAAGTAAAGATAAAAAATACCTGGTAATGGGATGTCCTTCCATAGTTATGCACATGGTAGTTATACAGCTGAAAAGATTTTAAGGTTGCCCTCCTCTTCTGTTCTACCGAAGATCCTACATCAGCATGAAGTTAGGACCTGTTTGGACAATTTTCAGAAGATGTCTACTAACTACACCTCAATCCGAAGCTAGCTGGGGTCAGCCAATTTCTGGAAAAAGTTTATTGGGAATTATTTTTTTATACAGAAGACGAACTGTATAAATAGTTGTAGTTTTTTTTTCTCAAAATTTTGAGATTGTTTTGCAAGTGAAAGAACATTTGTTTGTTTGACAAAAAAACCCACGGCACTTCTTGAAGAATTCTTTTACAAACTTCTTGATAAAGTTTAACAGAGCCAAGTTTTTTGAAGATCTTTTTTCAACTTCTTTATAAAATTCTCATGTCCAGACGCTCAAAGTGCAGGGAAAATCACCATAGTTGTTTGCCTGTTTGCAAATGATGAATTAGAGACAGTTCTCGATGAACCTATATAGCTCTATTGCAGTGTTCAGTCCATCAAATCATATTCAATATTATAAATCAGTTATACACAACTGGCACGTGCCATAATCAGTATTACACCTCAGAGATTCAGAGATGATATATGAACCTATGAAAGAAAGGGTGTTTTACATTTAAGTAGAGATCAGGACCTCTGTCCTCCAACTTACTCTCTTTCTCTTTTTTTAAGGGAATATATTTCTTCCTAAAACTACACAGTTGCTAAGGGGAAAAGGGAACTAAATACCACTTACATTTTTATTTGATTTTAAAAAAAAACTAAATTTTACCAGATAGCCAAAGTATAACTACCTTTAAGCAACCAGCTAAAACTGAGAAGCAATATGATCCCATCGTGGAAGTATATACTTTGGTATGGCAAATGAAACACTGGAATACTGTCCTGCAGTTCAAAAAGTAAAAACCAGTCATTACTATATTGGCCATGAGAAGACTACTAGGCTTCAGAATGCCTGACCATGTCAAATCTAGGAAGTTCACTAAGGAAAAGGAGAAAAATGCCGAAAGTTGGGGAAATGAAGGAAAACAGTGTTAAACTTTCTTATTATTATGGGAGGAATTTAGTCAACAAAAAAGAAAAGAAACTATTTTTTTCGAACGGTTGGCTAAACAGCTCCAGATTACACGGCCTAATATTCAACTAAAACCCATAGCCATTAGATATCACTTTAATACCCATCTTATGATACTAACATGTTGACCAGCTGCCTTGCAGGCAATGACTATGGTAAGGGTCAACTTGAAAGATCAATCATATCAGCACACATGGTAATTTGGTGTAATTCTACGATATCACAGGGTGTACTTTGAAGAATCCAAAGCAAGTTATCATACCTAGGGACTAACCATTTAATATTGTTGCATCAAGGCCCATGTATAGTTTAGGCAACAGCCGACTTGGTTTTGCTCTTGTTCTCCTTTCTTTGGACCCAATTCCAAAGAAGGTTTACTTTATTGAATCAGTTCCAGTATACCATGTTACTAAGTTCAAAGTGTTACTTCCTCATCTTCGCATCAATCGCTGCCTTCTCTTAGTAAAGGAAACTATTTTATGCAACCTTGCGTATTAGTCGGCACTAAAAACCCAAACCATGTATACAAGGGTTAAAGCATGTTTTTTAATAATTGTGGTGTTCAGGGCAAATAAAGAAATGGACTTTGGGACTAACTTAACCCCAAAATCTAGTTCATGAGGGGGGAGGATTGCCCAACTACAGTACCTAAAGATTATCTCATAGCAGAATAACTTTCATGAGTCCTAGACCCAGTTTAGGGGATCCAAGAGAATTGATTGTGCAACCTCTAAAAGACACCCACCCTTCCCTTTACCAGACTACAGTGGATCCCAACTCTACGATTGCCAATACAGATCAGGGAACACATGGAATCCCCTCTTCAGACGACACATCCAGGAATGGGAACTTGGCAAACTCTTTGATCTTCTCAATTTACTAGAAAGCTTCCAAATGAACACACAAGAAGACAGTCTAAGGTAGGACAACCTCAATAGAGGTTATTATTCAGTAAAGGCAGGGGACAAGAAACTGTGCGCACTTAATGAAGTAATTGAGTTTTGCCCATGGAAGCTTATATGGAAGACAAAACTCCGAAGAAAGGTCATGTGCTTCACATGGATAGAACTTACAGGAGCTATTTTGACTCAAGACAATCTATGTATAGAAGGAACTTTCAGCTGGTGAATAGATTTTACATGTGTTCGAACAGCTCAGAATCTAAACTAGAATGGCTGCTGATTTGTGGGACATATTCCTTTCAGTTTTTGGCATTTAGTTGGACAACCCCTCAAGGCATAAAAGAAGTAGTTGAAAGTTGGAACTACTGGGAAGTTGACAAAACCATCAAGAAAGATCAGGCAGATGATCCCAGTATGTATATTTTGGTGTATTTGGACAGAAACGTGTTGGAAATGCTTTGATGGCATTTCAACTCCCAATAGTTCCCTGAAAGCCAAATGTCTTAGGGATCTTTATAGTTGGAGCAATCTTTCCCCCTTAATAATATTATCCCGTTTCTAGATTTTATTAGCTCTCTACTTTGGCATGATACCCAACCTTTAGGCTTTTTGGTTCTATTGGTTAGCTCCCTGACTGGAAATGTATTTTGTTTGTAACTGGAGCTAGCCAACCTCTTGTGTACTAGTTTGCATCTTCTGATGCAAGTTATGCAACACCTTACATCATTAAAAAAACAGAGTTGATTGTGTGGAGGTCTATTTTGAGGTGCTGCTAAGCAACTAACTCAGTCATACTTGTTCCAATATCCCCTACATGGCATAGCTTTGACTTGAAGTTCAAGCATCTACTGAGCACCAAGTGTAAAGACAAGTGAAAGATAAATAATTAATCAAATATAACCTACTGCATATTATATACTACTAGCTGCAGTGCTTGTTGACAGATGATAGCCAAGGAACTGCTACATACCCTAGACATCCCAAATGCACCAAGAAATCTGAATGCAAGAAAAATGGAAATTTCGAAGAAACACCTCACTTCCTTCAAAGACGGCAACTTAATGCCTGAACTAGAAAAAGTGAAAGAAAAACAAACGCAAACATATAACTGAATACATCTACCAGGAGATGTTTCTATATAAACAAGAATCATGAAAAAATGGAACATGAAACTTACCATACAAATTAGGTTGCCATTGTACTTCCAAACATCCTTCAGTCCCCATTGGACTTCCCTGAAAGAGTAAAATCTTATTTCTGGAGAAATTACAAATGATGTGGAGGCTCATAATCCATTGAAGTAATAGTTCATCACTTCTGCTTCACCAAAAAGAAAATGGAGCTTTGTGGATTATGGAGGTGCTGCAAAATCAGCTAAACCATTGAGCAGAAATAAATGTTTTTTGTACTTTTAACTACGATCTATTATTGACCGCATCACGTTCAAAGTTTCTGTTGAGAAAGGGGGTATCTTTTTCTTAGCCAGGATGACTAAAAATCGAGCGTTTCCCATCTTTTCCTCTGTTCTATCCTTGCACAGCCCTTCAACGATATTTTTAATAATATCCGAACTTGGGAACCAATTATTTTTCATGCTTTCTTTACACATTGAATATGCCAAATCAAAATTACCTGCTCTACACAGGTAATGAATCATTGTTTGATAGATTCTAGAATTTGGCTTGAAGCCCGCACCATGGAAAGCAGAGTAGATTCTTTTTGCCATCTGAAGATTCTCTACTAGGAAAAAGCCTTTGATCACTAAATTGTATGTAACCTCATCAGGAGTTATCCCAATACGTTTCATCAACTGCAACAATTTATTAGCTTCCCAAGCAAACCTCATATTTACCATGAATTGAATTCTAACATTAAAGGTAGCAACATTAGGCATACAACCTTTACGGACCATGAGGTTCCACAATCCATCAGCAATCTGCCATCGGTTGACTTTATAGAAGGCAGATATAAGTGTTGTATATGTAAAAACATCAGGTGACATACCTAACTTTTCCATCTCAACCATGAACAAATAAGCCTTCTCCAAGATACCCATTGCGCAAAATGAGCTAATGACTGTATTGACTGAAAGTATATCTATATTGATGGAGAACCTTTCAGGAACATCCCACAGAAAGGACTCAATAGCCTCCATATCATGAGATTGAGTCAAAACCTTGAGTGCAGCATTGAATGACTTAACAGTTCGTGGACATCCATATAAATGCATGTCATAGAAAGTTTTTATAGCATTCTGTATCATCCCAGCCTTCCCGTAGAGCATTATAATTCGAATAATGAAACCTTCACGGCGACCTTGTGGCAGTGTCTTCTGATGCTCAAGCAGATTTTCAATGTAATCAAACCTGCCCGCACCTGCTAAGCGAGAAACTGTATCTTCAAACGCATAGCGATTCTCAATGACAATCTTATTATGAGCATTCTCCTTAAATAACTGAAACAACTTCTCAGGGTTCTTTTCCTTTTTTAGCCTAAAAAGTGCTGGTTCATCTACTTTTACACTCTTCCTCTTAGAAGCTAAAGCTTTTTTAGAAGTATTACCAGCATCCGAGACAGCAGCAAGGCGACTCCTAGTTCCAAATCTGCGAACCAGGCGCAGAGTGAGCATATTCTGATGCTCTCCCCTCAGTTTCAAACATATACACCAAACAAAATATTGCCTATCCACTAATCTCCACTTCAATACATACTACGCAATACCTCAAATACCACTAACATTGAGTACCCTTTTCAAGAATCACGAATCCCAGAAGCATTGACACATCAAAAACAGCAGATACTATGTTCAAATTGATCCCAAAAAAACTAGCTCAATCAAGAAACAAACAAATCGTGGATTCAATCAAATACAATGAAAACCCCTCAAGACCCACGAAAACTAAACAAAACCCAGATATGTTCTTGGTTTCTTAGAAACCCATTCAATCGCATTTACTCATTCATACGAGTAGAAACATGAAATGAACAATATGGGTCTGAATCATATGAAATTATTACAAATGTGGCATTTCAAAGATTCGATTTTTTATTCTAAATATCAAAGAATTACCAGAAGCAAACGAAGAAATATGATAATTTTTCACTGAAAGTCTCTGTTAAATCCACCCAGCAACTATGAAGCGAAGCTGGTGGTAGAGGTGATGTGAGCGTGGGTTTAGGTTTTGGGGTTTTTGTTTCAGGGCCCAGTAGATTTTGCTTTTAAAATATCTACATTTTAGTCCCTAAAGTTTTTTTCTAGGTTAAATAGGTCCTGAATACGTAAATACCCTATACTTCAATTTCACTCATCGTCATTTGTTTTGTTTATCTTGTCATTCTGTTATGGTTATCTTCTTGTGGATTGTGTTTTTATTTCATTTCTTTTAAGTTGATGATCTGTCGAAAGCAACTTTTTTATCAATAGAAGTAAGATCTATGTACATTCTTTCATCTCTGAATTGCACTTGCATGGGCGGAATCCACCTCTTAAACAAAGGGTGGTTCGGTGCAAATCCTCCACCGAAAAACTATGTATAATTAACTTTACGCGTCCTTAGCTGAGAAGAAATTTTGCAAAGTCGTGTTTATAAGACTGAAGTGGCAAAAATTGCTGGAGTTTGGCAAATTTCGAACATTTTTGTCTGAAGTGTGGTCTTGTCTTAGGTCAAATATTAAACATTTTTGCCAGAAGTTTGGTATGGTTACCTTTCTTTCAAGAGTAGGGTCAATTTACCTCTCAGATTGAGCCAATTGCTTCAACTGTAAATTATATATTGCTGCTTTATGGAGACACTTGTTGTGAACATTTAAGCCAATTGTTTTATGAAAGATAATAGCAATACATTGGAAAACACAAATACTTGAAAAAGGCTAATAAACAATCTAGTTCCCTCTATAATCTATTCACCCAGACTGTTTTCTGTGAGGCTCCTGGTGTTTGTGACTCTGAACTTGGATTCCTCGGAACGCAGGATGCTTTGTGCACGGGGCTTCTCTGTAAAGATATTGATGGTATAGTGGGATGCTACAGAAGTGCATAACAGAAATCAAACTTTAAAGTCATCTTCATAAACCAATCAAGATGCCAATGTCATGCTTGGGCAGCTATCCACAGTGCATGCCAAGATGTCTCTGTAATCCCGGGAAATATTGAAAGAGTCGTACACTTTGCCATCGCTGCTCTTCTTGTACTCGAACAACAGGTTTGAATGATCGAATGCTGTCATCTTCACAAATCCGTAATCATAATCTTTGAATATACTCCACTTAGTCTGGAGGGATGTAAACTTTACTAGACCAGCTCCACCTCCTCCTGCAACGACATGTATTGTCCCGTTCAAGGTTCCCTTGTACGAGTTCTTCTCGGTCATTGTACAAATATTCTGCCATTCACGAAGACACAACAAATGCGTTAAAGAATGAAGTAGAAATATTTGAGAAACAAGATTATTAAATGTTGAATCACTCTCTAGTTTGTAAATCACTTGTGCATGCAGTTTAGCTCTTTAGTACTCCATCCATCCAAATATATGTCTTTGTCAAAATATAGTATAAGTCAAATTTCATCCGTATCCCCGTGCTAGTCAGACACAGTCCTATGAAAAGGGAAACGTTGAATATTTACTTTCTGGGAGAGATTTACATGGGGTGGAGGTATAAGATCATCATTATTTTCAATGTCCTCAGAACCTATGCGTCATCAGTGGCTCTCGTCGTGAAATTTAACTAAGATGAGAACAATAACATTGCATGAACATTTCAAGTTTTTAGGATACCTGGTAAATGGGACATGTTCTTTCATAATTATGGACATGACCATATATGGCGATATCAACTTTATACTTCTGCCAAAGTTTTTGAAGGCTTTCCCTCCCCATTGGTTCTCCAAACGATCCTTCATCAGCGTAAAAATCGCCAGAAGAGTAACCAAGTACCCTATGTGCAAGGAAGATTAGCCATGGCTGTTTCTGTCTATCTACAGATGCGAAGCAGTGTTCAAGGAACTTATATTGTTCAGTGCCCTCTCTCCAATCATGTTCAGTATCAGCAATACAGAATCTGAACATACCATAATCAGTAGAGTACCTGAGAGCATACGACAGCATTAAGCTCGCACTTTGGAAGGGGGGAGAGAAGTATCTATTCACTGCCTCCATAAGTACAAAATTGATGACAATTAAGTCTAGTTTAACTCATCCAACAGTCATGCACATTTAGGTTTTAAGCAACATTTGAGCGCTAAAATTGTTAGAAGTCTGATTCTCATTAATGTCACCACAAAAGGTGCATATCTGTAATTTTCAGGAAGAAAAGAATATGTATATAGTAGATAAGTAATACAGTAAGTGGGATTTGAAAGGGAACACTACATAGGATTATCCAAAAGATACGGTCACCATACCAGAACTTATCCCTATTTTCGGCAGGAAAATAGAACATTGTCTGAGCCAAGACACCACACTCTCCACCTGAATCCTTTTTACCATAAAATGACCCACTATCAGGCCAATCGCGTTCATGGTTGCCACTGGGAGGGAAAAAAATTATTAGTTACATGAAAAAAGAAAACAGACAAGTGTATACTCAGAAATAAATTGTAAAAGACCTGCAAAGTACCTAGCAATCATGTATGGTACTCTTGAAGTGATCGGCTCTACTTGAGAAGTAAATTGATCCCACTGAGAAAGATATCCATTGGCGTAAACGATATCACCAATGTGAAAGACTATGTCAATGTTCTTTAAGTCCTCAATGATTTGCTTGGTAGTGTTAAGGGAGCCAGGTTGGTATTGATTGTATACGTTTGAGCCATCGGCTTCTTCCTGTAGTTAAAAAGGCAACAATAGGTCTTTGTCAAGTGTAACTTCTGAAATTTGCTTGCGGTAGATCTTAGGCAATGGCAGAATCCATATGTAAGCTTCCATAAGTACTGCTAATGGAATGGTAAAATGCAAAAAAATCAAATATGAACAAGGTTGTAATATAATCCACTTCTGAATGGAAGGACAGGAAACTCAAAAGAGAGCAATTTACAGAGTTTCAAGACAATGAAGTACAAATATCTACGCACAGATATAAACACTCAACTCTCTATTCTAAAACGAAAAATAGAAAAAAGATGTTAAGAGTGTCCAAACCTTTCCCATGTCACCAAAAATGACCACTTGCTGAAGAGAGCTTTGGCCAGGATAGGGCGATGCTTTAAATTTGTACATCTGACTCCAGATATACTTGCCATTAAACAGTTTATGCCCCAGCTTGTAGGTATATCTGCATAATCAGAAAGTGCATTGAATTTACATTTCAAATGTCAACCTGTATTATCATGATGTACAACCGTCTTATCCAAAAAACAGGAAACTAAGTTTCATCTCCGTAGATGTATTTTCATATCCAACTATAGTGGAAAGAAGAAGAATTTCAAAGTATCTGAAATTTTCAGAAATGGATGCCCAGTAAAACATGAAATCATTTAAAAGATTTGATTATTGTCCTTCGGCTGTTAGGAAGAGTGTAAACTTACACTAAATTGGGCCACAACTCCTTCAGAAAACTAGTGTGAATGAATCCAGGATCGCGCCATCCAACAGTTCTTGCTGGTGCACCTGCAGCACAGAATGGCATTCTTTTTAAAAGAAACTTTTATAAGTTAATGCAGAATAAAATGACATTCATCCAGTGTTTATCAAAGTGAAGCAGGTGTATTCCACACAGAGTTGCTTAGCATACATTCATTGTATCCAATCAAGTCTCCGACATGTGCATCATATGTCACATTAACAGAAAACAGATGATACGCACATGTTACATTTACGGAAAACAGATGCCAGTTTTAGGACATATCATGAAGGGAAAAAGTACCCACCACACAAGCTACTACGATCAAAAGTTAAAGTCCCTGCTGGTGAACGAGTCTGTTGTCCACCTTGTGGACCCCACTCCACAAAGGGCTCTGCTTCATTGATATCGTATCCACTTGTCCATGTAACAGTCATCTGAACATCAATTTTAAACTGTCATTTTACTGGGCTTCCACAGTGGTCATTATTCAAACTATTAGTCACACTGCATAACACATTGATTATCCTGCCTGAAACATAATTCAACCTTGTTTCACATGTTAAGAAACAGTGGAAGAAACAAACTTACTTCATTCCATGTCTTTCCCTGAGCTAACCGCGGGTATAATGGTGCATTTGGATTTGCAAAGGCAACAGTATTTGACACTGCTACCAGCTTTGGCTGTTAAACAGGATAATAAATGCATTAGAATAAACTGACATCGATCCTGGATAAGCAACTCTAGCCTTTAGTCAGATTCATACAAGAAACAAATGTGTGAGAATTTGAGCCATCACCTACAAGAGCTTATTCGTGTGGCATGATAAAAACAAATTCATATTACAAGGGGACATCAGACTGTAGAAACTTTCTTCATCGAGAGGGATTAAAAGGTAGACAAACCAAGAAAATAAAACCAACCAGAAAGAAAGAAATCAAGGATTTTTAACAAATTTAAAACAAGTCAAATATTGTCTTGAAATAAGAGACATCTTTTTTTTTGGAGAAAGACTCTAAGAAAGAGATTTGGACCAGCGGATTTTAGAATTTGGTCTTTGACTTATGCAAAGTCTATAGAGGTAAACTGGGCAAGGGTAAGTGTTAACATACATTTCGTAATCCACCAGAAAACAAAGCGAAGGAGAAATCTGATCTCTGGTTGATCAATTGAAGCTTTAACGATCCTTTTCCTGTCCTTTTGTAGTTGGGATTGGAGCGATTTGCAAATTGATACTGCAAAAGAAGAGAGACATGAGTCAATCTCCAGAGAAAAGATCTTCTGAAAGGTTGCACTATAAATCTATAAATGGGACGGACCTTTATAGGAGCTGTACACAAAAGTGGTGGAGTCACCATGTTATTTTCAGGGTCACACGTAGCTGCACTGAAATATTTTGTAAACGTTCAGCATATTAGCTTAAACTTAAAAGTAATGAAAAACTATGTAACTAAAATCAGCAAAAGAAACTCATTTCTCACATCTTAAACTTTTCAAATAGAGCTTAGTATTTAAGATATTGACAGTTTTATAACCAAGTGTGGTTCACCTGAAATTGGCAGGAGAAAACACTCCAACCCAATCATCATTTGACGGGTTGCCTGTGCCATACTCCAGAGTTATCCATTCTTGGTTTAGGCCCTAGAACATAGCGAGAATGTAAGGAATCAGAACCTGAAATCCTTAATTATAGTTTGAAAATTGGCTATCACATCTGTTAATCAGGAAAGTTAACACAAGGTAGCAGAAGCATAATTAGTTTAACTAAGTGCTGGGATATAGCTCCAAGGTAATGAAGCTTACGTTTGACCCAAGAACAGAAGGAGATGCTTTGATATAAGCACGAACATCCAAAGCAGCAATAGCATTATGAACAGCAATCCTTGCTAGAGGATGATCTTCATGAGAAGTTACCCCTTGAAGAGCCACTAGAACCCATAAAATGGGAAACAACATAACGAACGTTTTCATCGCATCCACTTTATGGCTGCATCATTCACCAACGAACAGACATGAGAATTAAGAAAATAAGATACAAGACACAAAGATTAGACATTTCTTCAAAAACTCAACAAAGAGCATGTATCATGCAAAAGAATTCTTCTTTACATTTAATATGCTAGAGTGATTCACTCCAAGAACTTAAAAGGACAAAACGAAAAACAACTCCAGGAGATCTAACAAATAGTTACTTGTAATGAATACAGTCACCAACTTGCCAAGCCTACCAACAACAAATACCCAGTGTAATCCCACAAGTGGGGGATGTGGAGGGTACACAGACCTTACCCCTACCTCATAGACATAGAAATCGCCAAGCCTACCAATATCCTAAAACTAAGAGCTAAATAGCACTTCTTTTATTCGAAAAAACTGATGAAAGGCAATTCCAGAAAAATATCTCTCATCAATGCCATTATTTGAAGCTTAAAAATCAAATCTTTCTCGCACCACACACCAAACAACACACATTACAACACAATCAGAAGATTTAAACTTGAGAAAAACGAATCACAGAGAAATAGGAACAAACACAATGTAGGCATGAGAACAAATTGAAACAAAAAACAGCTTGCAGCTTCTGGATTGCAAAAAGATTAACAGACATGAACAGCACCAATCAAAACACCTAAAACAGACGATAAAACAAGCAAAAACACAATCTAAATGCGATAAAAAACAGGAAAGAATCAACAAAATAACAGCTTCAGGGTAGATTAACAAATATGAACACCCAATAGAACAACTAGTAGATCAATGAAAGTTCTAAAACTGACAAAACAGTGTAACAGAAAAAGGAATGGCACAAAACCCAATGTGGGTGTCATCAAAATTGGAACTTTAACCCAAAAACAACCAAACCCTTCTGTATTAAACCAAAAAAAAATACTCCAATCAACAGATATCAACTTAAAGAAATGTATACTAACTGACCTGAAACTGAAATTAGTCAAAAAATTAGAGCTTTGAACTGAAGTTTAAATAAGAATTGATGATGAATCAAATGGGAAAAAGGGTCAGATAAATTCTTGGAATCTTTCTCAATATTCGACCAATTGACCGGATTTTCAGCATAAAGTAATAGAAACTGATTGATGAGTCGGCTGATCAGAAGCCGCTATATATGGTATCCAATTGGTGCATTTCCATTCATCTATTAATGGCAATTTCGTTACGGAGTCCGACTAAATTTAAATCGCAACTAAAAGTACTTCAATTTCATACCTAAGTAAACTTGAACCCAGAATATCCGAGCAGGGATAAAGGAGTACTTACACTATACTACAACTCTAGTTAGTGGCGATGTTCAATTACACCTTTATTTGGATGGTTGGACTCGTTTTACTGTATTGTTTGTTTGAATATTGAATTCATTTAATACAATATAATATGATATTATGATATAGTATTTAACAATCATCTAAATAGAGTGTAATTATAGTTTCTTTTTAAATTTAAAGACTTATTAATAATTTTCTAAATAAGTTATATCATGATTAATAATTAGTAAACAAATAAGTCACCACTATCGAAATTAGTTATTATGAATAACTTTGAGGTTATTTAAAATTCTTGTTTTACTATATAAGGTGGAGGATATTTTTATAAACGAACAATTTCGTATAAATTCAACAATGTATATTATTTTAAATATAATAAATTAAAATATAATATTATAATAATTAATTTTAATAAAACTAATCTCATTATGCCAAACCAAGCAATCCATTACAAGTTGAAATATGTATATAGTTGAAGTCTTAAAGATACAATAGACTTTATGTTTAGTACACATGCATACATATTATTGTGTTTCTAGATGAAGTTATCTTTACGTACACTTTTAATATAAAAATTCGAAAAGCAATGTCAACTTGGAGATAAAATATAAAAAAATACAGTATGGCAAGACTGATTTTTAGATAATCAATTACAATTAGAGGGACAAAAAAGATAGATAAAAAAAAGGTTATATAGGTGAGAAAATCATTACACCTTTACATTAGTGGAATATGGTGTGATGACATGAATTATTTTTTCTCTAAAATATATAATATATTTCAAATTCAAATTTGATTGAATTTTTTTTTACATGATATAAATTAGCTAATGAATTTTAAATATTTTTTTCAAGTCTGCTTTTAAGAATCTTTTGGGCTTTGAATGATCCAAAAACGATTTTTTTTGTTATGGCTATCGAAATCATAAGCATTAGCATGTTAGTTGCATATCAAAGTGGTATTATAGCCCTTTAGCTATTATTCTTGAGAAATTATCCAATCTGGCCTATTTATATCAAGTGATTTTATTGGTTAGTTAATTAGTCATATTTATTCATGAAATGACTTAGATTGATGTTAGTCTGAAAATGATAAAACTATTCTATTAAATCGCACAACCAAAGCATGTGAACTATATAAGTTCCAGTAACATTAATTAGTTGATTAAATATTAAATTTACGCAAACTGTTACAAAAGAGCAAAAATTTTTTTTTATAAATATTAAGTATTAGCTTATGCTCTTATGAAAAATGAGTCTCAATCCCATTTTTCTTGTCCACGCCAATTGCAAGTGTATTTCTAAGGTGTTGTGTTATTCTCGTATTAGCAGCTTGAGATTGTTCATGGATCCACACTAATATAAGGTTTTCAAGGAAGAGATGATTTACTATCACAAAAATATATAAAACTTATTTTAGATTAGAAGTTTAAAATTATTTTAATTAACATCACCTAAAATGTATAATGTTAAGAATATTTGTTAGGTATTCAAATTAAATCGGATGATTTACTATTGTACATATATATATATATATATATTATTTTAAATAAATTTTTAAAATTATTTATTCAATATTATTTTAAAAATAAATTTGTGAACAAACATTAGACTCATGCGAACTTTTTGCCAGATATATATTAGACCTAATTAACTGGTTGCATTTAAACAATTATTTTACATCTCAAGAGGAAAACGTTTTAAAATCATTTACTACATATTATGTCGAGTTTTGTGTTTAACATGTTGTGTCCATTAAGATGATGTGATTGCTCAAATTGTTATTCTTTGGATCAAAATTAAACCAAAATTGTAAGAAAAAAACTACATATATATCAACAACCAAAACTAGTCACAAAATCCATAAAAAAAATTGCATTAATACAATAAAATTCAAGTAATGCGGAAACAACCTTTTTAGCTCTAAAATCTGAATAAGATCTACGTATACTTAACCTTTTTAGCTCTCACTTCATAAGGTTATTATACTGTGTATATTATTATAAATAATATAAAAAAATTAAATTCAAAAAATAATACAATTCTTACATCGTTAGGATAATAGAACTATCGCGAAACTTAGTTCCGTAACTTATAACTTTATATCTTATGATAAAGTTAGAAAAGTTGCTTTATGTATATTCTTTTTTTGTTTTATTGTAAATAAATTTCAATTTTTTTTTATTTTTTTTTCAAGTACAACACCCCTAAATGAAACCTACTCTTTGCTTATTGGCTGTTTTTCTTCCATACTTTTCTTCACTGCCACTTTCTTCCTCTGCCTCCATTTGTAGAATCAACTTTTCTTGAAGATTTATCAATTTTTTGTAAAGTAATCCTACTGGATGGCTCAAGTTCAAGCGATTTCTTCATGTTCTTCTGTCAATCTTCTGTTCAGGGGCTCTGTAAAAAGTATAATTTTTTTACTTTTTTGGGTATTTGTGTTGTCAGAAATGGTTTTAATCTTGTAAAGATTGGTCTTTGGAGCTATTTTTGATGACCCTTTTGTAAATGCAGGTTCACCTAGGATTCAGGATAAGTTTTGGTGTTCAAAAAAGTTGGATTCTTTGCAAGAGGTTCTTGATATATACCCTTTAATTTATTTTATATGTTTCATTGTTTATAGTTGAAATTTATGCTGATGGGGTTTGTTTGTTTGTTTGTGTTTTATTCTGTTGTGTTATTGCAGTTTGGTGTAAAAGCTAGTGAATTTAATGGTGTTGCAATTGCTCATAGCAGTTCTAGCTTTGCTTCCCCTTGTGCCACTCATGGTAGTTTCTACTAGCTTTTTATTTGGTTTTTGTCCAACCTGCTTTTGAAAATATCTTTTTTTTTTTAGCTGAATTGTTATTGGAAATGGCCTCTTGTGGGTAGTGATAAGGTCTACGTACACCCCCACCCTCCCTAGACCTGTAATATCACATTGGATTTGTTGTTGTTGTTATTTGGTTTTTTGATAGATTATATAGGTTTGAAACACGTCCATTCATGTGCAAG
>JAJOOH010004226.1:0-18375 GCA_029582605.1 Solanum gracilifrons
AATACACTAGGAAAGGATTGTGGTTACTAGGATTACTGCGTTATGAGCTTGTGGTGAACACGTATACCCTAGTTAATTTTCTCATCTTGATAACAACTAAAATTGACTTTTGTTTACTGATTACTTACTGAATTCTTACAATTTGTTTCACAAATCCCCCCTTTTTATTACTTGTTTCTGGAAGTACTTTGGCTAATTGAATATAATTGTTGGTTAAAAGTAAAGTCTAAACCATTTTCCTCGTGGGATCGACCCCAACCTACAAGTTGGGTTCTTTACTTGATAACGATCACTTATACTTCTTTAGGGAGGTGTAATTTGAGCGTATCACCTATCAACAATTACCCAAATAAAGTCAAACTTATGTCGTGGTCGGGGTAACCATGTTATATAATCCATATTAATTGCTTCCCATTTCCACAAAAGAATGGCTATCTCCTACACTATCCCAAGGGGCTTCTGGTGCTCAACCTTCACCTGTTGAAAAATAGGAAACTATGACACAAACTAGCAATATCCTTCATCATGTGCCACCAATAGATCTCCTTAATACCATGGTACATCTTTATCGAATCTAGGTTAATAGAATAATAGGAATAATATGTCTCCAACGTGATTTGTTGTTGAAGCTTCGCAACATCTAGAACACACAATCGACCTTTATATCTGAGGACTCTATCTCTTGCTATATCAAAGGCTAAAGACTTGTGATCTTGAGCTTTGCCTCTGAGCTACTCTAAGATGGGATCCTCGTGTTGCCGTGCCTTTGCCTCTACAACTATATATATACGGATGTGTCCTGAATTGTGACCCTACTATCACCTGCCTCTAAAAATTTGACTCCTAAGTTAGCTAACTGATGATGCTCTTGAGCTAACTCATGCCTATCAACTCCTAGATAGGATAAACTACCCATATAACTATAATTAAGGGCATCATCTACCACATTCACCTTCCATGGATGATACAAAATATTTACGTCGTAGTCTTTTAGTAACTCAAGAAATGAACATTAACGCAAATTCAACTCTTTTTAGCCTAGATATATTGTAATGACCCGGTCGATCATTTTGGAAAATTCATGAGTTTACCATTTTTCCCCTCCCAATATTGACCCCGAGTCTTTTATGTTTGATTTTTGAAAATTGGTTTCAAACTTTGAGGGTTAAAGTTGACATCTTGAGTAAGTTTATGTTTTTGGAAGGCTAAGTTGCTTAAAAGTGGTTTTCGGTGTCTTTTGAAGTTTTGAGTATCGGAATCGAATTCTGTTGATTTTATTAGTCCCAGAAGATAGAATCTAATGTGTGAGAGTTATCGGTTTCAAATTCAAGGTCTCTTTGAGGATTTGAGGTCCTTAGTTGTGAAATTGTGAAAATTTAGCCTTTGTGTTGACTTTGGTCAACATTCGGGGTTTAGATGCCCAGATCAAAATTCTTAGAGTTCCGTTGGATTGGGAGGATTATTTAAGGCTTAGGTGAGGTCTTATTGATTTTTGTGAGGTCCTAAGCTTGTTTTTAACCTTTTTCGGCGTTGACTTAATTTCTTGTGGTTTTCATGAATGTCGTGTCGGGTCAAGGAGACCTTAGGTTTATATTTGTTAGTTTCATTGAGTCCGGAATGCCGAGTATAATTGGTTTGCATATATGGTTAGTGTGCATGGGGTTCCGAACAAATTTTGAGGGTCATTTCGATACTTTGAGAGTCGATTGTGTTTAATGGTGTCTGCAGGCCTCGCTTTTGCAAAGGCCAATCGCTTAAGCGATTTTCGTAGAAGAGAGAGCCTCTTCTCTTAAGAGAGCTTCAGGAAACCGAAGGGGACTTCGCTTTTGCGAGAGGCACCCTTTTTACGGGGTTCGCAAAAGTCGCTTTTGTGACATCTGAGAGGGTTTATGGCTTGCAAATTTCAGGGTTTAAGCCCCATTTTCCATTTTTGAGCTTGGGAAATTCTAGGTGGTGATTTTCGAAAGGATTTCTTGTGCTACATCATTTGGGTAAGCTTTCATGATCCTAACACGAAAAGTTTTATGGTGGTAGAGGCACAAGTATGACTTGGTATGTGATGAATTACTTTTTGATTAAAAAATGTGTGGTCCCCGCCTTTTTCATCTTATGGATCTCTCTTTCTATCTCCTTAACTCGTCATCTTCTACATTTCTTTCATCCTACTTTTTTTTTTAATTCTTCATCAACTCCATTTTTTTCAAAAAAAAATTCTTCATCTTGTTCATTTTTTTCCTTTTAAAAAAATCTTTTATGGTAAATTCCTCGAATCATTTTTTTACTCATGAATTCTATTTATCTAATTATTAATATATATCATTCATATATTTATAAAATTGATGTGTATAATTTATTTTATTTAAAATTTATTATATCAAAAATATATTTTAAAAAATTGAGAAATGAGAAATGAATTTACAAGATAGATAGTCAATCCTTCACCACAAGATGAAATTTTAGGTGGTCAATCAACTAAGTTAACATTTAAAATTATACATCGTCTCACAATTATATCTCAATGTTCATAGATATTCACTTAAATGAAATAATTATAAATATGATGATATATTGTCCCTAACAACAATTTTTTTGTAGATTAAAATAGATATTTTTTCCTTTTTGTGGCATTGTGATTTATATATATATATAATCTAATTTATTGTATATATTTAGTACAAGTACCAAATGCACATATATTATTTTCAAACTCAAAAAAAATTAAGAAAGTAAAGTGAAATTTAATTTGTAATTTGAAAATTGCACGTATTTGCTTCATATCGAATTTATGCTCATCTAGGTCTTATCTTAATTTTTCAATATTTCCTTTTCCAATATTGACATATTATTCATCTTCAAATAATATATCAAACTTATGCTATGTGCATATAATTATATAAAGTTTAGTATTTGTAGTTTAAAATGGAAGGACAAATAAAAAAATATCAGATCTACTAGAAACTGAATTAGATATAATTACATAAAAATTAGATTATAAATTGTATATATTAAATAAAGAATTTTAATAGCTTAGTTAATTGACTTGCTAGACTTTCATCTTGTAGGTGAAAGTTTAATTCATTAGCTTATAATTTCCTCCTAGTTTATTTATTTATATTTCCTATATAATTAAAAAATTAAAAGTAAAATATATGCATCTAGAAGATATGTATATACAATATTAAAAAATTGAATTAATCAAATTTGTGATTAAAAAAGGCTGATCTAAAATATCAGAGATTAGAAGAAATAAAAAAAATGAAAGGAAGAAATGGAGAAGATTAAGGGTGAGGAGAGAGGAGTGAGAAAGAGAACATAAGACTAGAAAGGTATGGGCCCACATGATTTTTAATCAATACGTAATCTCTCTCACACCATGTCATACTTGTGCCTCTATCACCATAAATTGTTTCTCTTAAAACTTCATTTCTCTTTGGTTATTTATGAATTTTAACATCAAACTTTGGGAGTTTGATTGGTAAATGACAAGGTTTTTCAAGAACTCAAGTTCTTAACTAAAATGGAGACAATGAACTGATTTTGAGTCTTTTTTCGAAATGGTTTTCACCAATGAGTTCCTAAAGCCTTGAGTAATGTTTTCAAGTATTAAAGTTCAGATCCAAACATTCTTTTGAAATCGGGTTTTGAGTTGATTGGCCCATTTTTCCAGAAAATTAATGTGGGTATGGTTGTTTCCATAAATTTATTATGAATACTTGTTTGTATATAGATTGTGTGGTTTTTCGAAAGTGATTCGGAAGGGGAAGACTCAATTATTAGAGTGATTAATTGATTGATTTAATGCAAGTGATCTCCTAAACCTTGTATTTTAGTAGAATTTGTGTATTCCCTTCATTGTTTGTGTGTTGAGAGTAATGGGAATGAGGTGAAGGGTTAATTTCCACTTGATAAATCTTAATGTATAAAAAGGGGTTGAAATGAAAAGGTTATGCGATGAACATGATGATGTGAATTGCCTTATTGTAACCTGTCACCCCCCGAGCCTATACCCTGGGAGGGACTGGCACTCGAAGAGCATTACTGGCCCCAAGGGAACCCTTGGCATGGCTTACTAACTCAGCGGAAGACTTAACTCATCACATAAACATTTATGAAGAAACTAAAATGTTATAAGGGAACATTCAACTGGCCTTTAAGGCAAACTCAAGTCTTTAACATAAGAAATGAAGAGTAAAGACAACTGAATTAACTAACTGACTGTTTGTCTGTATGTGAAGCCTCTAAACAACTGAGATGGATGTCGGGATAGGCCCACAACATCCTAATGAACTAATACTAAATCTGAAAGCAATGAAAACGAGTCCTCTGGAATGGAAAGAGGCTCACCAACAGACTCTGAATTGCTCACTGGATCAACGATGTGCCGGATGCCGATCCTAGTTACCTGTGTCTGCATCATAATAAGATGCAGGCCAACTGGAATCAGTACATTGAAGGTATGAGTATGTGAGTTGGAATGCTAACACACATAGGCTTGAAAGGGAATCTGAAAGAAACACTTACCTTGGCTCTTCTCAACTCATGAATACTTATTGAACTCATTTCAATATAAAGCAGTTTAAAACAAGTGCAATATAAAGAAAAACTATTTAAAAACATGATGACAACTCTGTGTATATACAAGGATACAACAACTCTGAAATGTATGTAAAAATACAATAAACTGATGTATATAAAAATACAATAACTTATGTGGGAGTTTCTCTAATCGACAACCATCACATAAGAGCTATAGTGATGATACAACGATCTATCTCACATTGCATGCGCATCCTATACCCGGCCAGAGGTATAAGACTTGAACTACTAAGTGGATCCACTAGTCTATTGTGAAAAAGGTTCATCTAAAAAGCATGACCCTTTTCTACCCATGGTGGCTACATGGTTTATGGAGACGTGAGTTATCTGAACTCATGCTCGCCCCCAATTCGGTGCTTAATACTACTCCCAAAATATACTAGCTCTTATGTTTAAAAACATACTTCTTGTGTGATTTGAGATTAGTGCTCAAAAACTTAGCTCAAAGGCTATCTTGGAAATCAAAGTTTCCCCTCTTGCTTCATTTAGAAAGCGATTACTTTTTCTGAAAACTAGCCTGAAGACTCTTTGGAAATCTCAGCTTCCGATCTTATTAAAATGTGAAAACATTTAAATTCTCTTTGGGGATACTTAGTCCCCATATACTTTTGACGAAATGAACTTCAATCTATGTTCTTTACTCTTTACTCAACTTGAACTTTAAGTCTTAAAACAAGGTTAAAAACATTTGCCAAAGACTTCTTGAAAAGACTCTGAAAACTTCCTAGACTTGGCTCTTGACTTTCCTTGAATTTGAATTTATGGATTCAAGGTTATGATTCATGTTTATGGATGATTTCTAGGTGTTTAGAAGTCATTTAGAGTAGTTAGAATCAATGGAAAGTGTTAGGACACTTTAGAATTACTTAAACAGGCTAAACGATGAAAAACTGGTAAAAAACGCTGATCCGAGCGCGTCCCTAGCGTGCCGCGCCAAGCCCTAACTTATTGGGGATTTTTTTGGGCACACTGCAGGGGCACGACGCGCCTGGCCCTCCCCAGGTGCGTCTGACGAGTTTTTCAACTCGTTTTCTAATCCTAAATCGTTTCAATCTGATTCTTTTTCCCAAATTCACCTTAGATTCATGTACCCAAATCATATGCACAAAAATCTAACCCAAACAACTCAAAGAAACAACACTTAATCATCAAGAAACTCCTTAATCCCAACTCATATTCAAGAACGAAATCAATTCAAGAACAACTTTCAAGAACATCAATTTCTCAATCTTTTTAGGACGAAAGTATGCTGAATTAAACATGCTTGGCACGTGGGTGAACTAACCCAATGCTATGTGATCTCACATACCTTGTAAGGATCACCCCCAACGAATTCCACAAGCCAAACTTCGACGATCTTGAACGTTCTTGCTTCTTCTTCTCCTTTCTCCTCAGCCCTAGCGTGAAAACCCAAATTCTAAAACTGACTAAAATCTGATTTGACCCATATTAAACTCCTAAAAATGGATTAAAATAATAGGGCAATGAAAAGACTAAAATACCCATTAAAATTCCAAATTGGACATTTCCTTAATCCAACAGCCCAACTTCCAAAAAGCATAACTCACTCATCCGAACTCGGAATTGCGCAAACATAGCGGCGTTGGAAAGATCATTCCAATAAATTTCCAACCATACCTGGAAATACACCTAACTCATCCTAAGATAGGAGTTATGGTTGTTTGAAGTTGACCAAAAACTCATTTTAACTTACTTAAAATTTTCCAGATTTCCTTGTACTTTCAAAAAATGGCTATTTCCAGTTTTTTAACATCTTTCTAGTTGCGAGATGTTAAAATATCTCCCCCTTGGTAACATTCGTCCTCGAATGAGATTACTCTTACTAGGCTTAGGGTGCAACATCAAACTCAGACACCCAACAAGCAAATGCAAACAAAAAACATGCTCATTCATAAATTAGAGAACACTAAGAAAAATTTAGTACCTTGATTTGCACTTTCTTCGGATTCAAAGAGATGTGGATATCACTTCTTCATGTCCTCTTCAGCTTCCCAAGTAGCTTCTTCATCAAATTGGTTCCTCTAAAGGAACTTGACTGATGCTACCTCTTTTGTTCTCAACTTGCAAACTGGCGATCTAGAATCTGGACATGAATCTCCTCATAGGATAAGCTATCCTTGATCTCAATGTCTTCAGTTGGTATGATCAATGAAGGATAGCCCATGCACTTTTTCAACATGGAGATGTGAAACACCGGATCGATGAACCATTGCTAGCTCTTGTGGTAGCTCCAACTCATAAGCTACATTGCCTATCCTTTTGGATATTCGATAAGGCCCAATTAACCGGGGACTAAGCTTCCCCTTCTTACCAAACCTTATAACACCCTTCATGGGTGAAACTTTCAAATATACCCAATTATCTACTTCGAACTCTAACGCCCTTCTCCTAACATCAGTATAGAATTTTTGACGACTCTGTGTCGTTTTCAACCTTCCTTCAATCACTTTCACCTTCTCCATAGCTTAATGGACTAAATCTGGTCCTATCAACCCTGCTTCACCAACTTCAAACCATCTAATAGGAGATCTGTATCTTCTCCCATAGAGGGCATCATAAGGAGCCATTTGGATGCAAGATTGGTAATTGTTATTGTAAGCAAACTCAATGAGAGGTAGGTGATCATCCCAATTACCTTTGAAATCAATCACACATTCCCTCAACATATCTTCTAATGTCTAAATAGTGGCTCTGCTTGCCCATCTGTCTAAGGATGAAAAGTAGTACTTAAGTGCACCTTTGAAGCCAAACCTTTCTGAAAAGATTTCTAGAATTGTGCACCTCTATCTGAAATAATGGAGATGGGGACTCCATGAAGTCTTACCACCTCCTGAATATATAACCTGGCATAATCCTCTGCTGAATGGGTAGTCTTTACCGGCAAAAAGTGGGCTGATTTTGTCATTTTGTCTACAATCACCCAAATAAAATCATTCTGTCTGCGAGACCTTGGTAAACCTGTGATGAAATCCATATTGATCATCTCCCACTTCCATTCCAGAAGTTCTATGTTCTAAGCCAAACCACCGGGGCTTTGGTGCTCTACTTTAACTTGTTGGCAATTTGGACACTTAGCAACAAATTCTTCATTACCCTTTTTCATGCCATTCCACCAATAAACCTCTCTCAAGTCACGATACATCTTTGTGGAACCCGGATGAATGGAATATCTGGATCTATGAGCCTCCTCCATGATCCTCTCTTGGAGTCCATCCACCATTGGTACACACAATCTACCTTGATATTTAATTACACCATCTCCCCCTTGTTCAAAAGCTAATACTTTTGGCTTAAGAACATTTGCCTTCAATTCAAGCAAAATGGGATATTGGTCTTTCTTTTCTTTAACTTCTGACACTAGTGATGATTTAGCCCCATTCAACACCACTACTCCTCGTTCTGTGAAATCCATTAGTCTGACTCCCAAGCGTGCAAGTTTATGCACATCATTTGCTAACTCTCTCTTTTCTTCTTTGACATGGGCAGTACTACCCATAAACAACATGCTTAAAGAATCAGCAACCACATTAGCCTTACCTGGGTGGTAAATAATACTCATGTCATAATCCTTGAGTAATTCTAACCACCTTCTCTGTCTGAGATTGAGTTCCTTCTGAGTGAACACATATTGCAGGCTCTTGGGATCGGTGAACACATCCACATGAACACCATTAATGTAATGGCATCATATTTTCAAAGCAAATACTACAGTAGCTAATTCTAAGTCATCGGTTAGGTAGTTCTTCTCATGAACTTTCAACTGTCTGGAGGCATAAGCTATAACTTTGCCATTCTGCATTAACACACAACCCAAACCAACTCTAGATGCATCACAATAGACAATGAAGCCTTGTGTACCTTATGGTAAGGTCAAAATTGGGGCAATAGTTACCCTCTTTTTCAATTCCTGAAAGCTTTTCTCACAAGCTTCAGACCATTGAAATTTCACTATTTTCTGAGTCAACTTCGTCAAAGGAGATGAAATAGACAAAAACCCCTCCACAAACCTTCTATAATATCTAGCCAAGCCCAAGAAACTCCTAATATCAGTTGGAGATATGGGTCTAGCCCAATTCTGTACTGCCTCATTTTTCTGAGTATCAACCTTAATCCCCTCCCCAGACACAATATGGCCTAAGAATGCCATAAACTCAAGCCAAATTTCACACTTAGAGAATTTAGCATACAACTCCATATCATTCAAAGCCTGAAGAACTATTTTGAGATGACCAGCATGATCTTCTTCATTTTTTAAATAGATTAGTATGTCATCAATGAAGACGATAACAAACATATCTAAATAAGGTTTGAAGACTCTATTTATAAGGTCCATGACCGTTGCTGGTGCATTAGTTAAACCGAACGACATGACCAGAAACTCATAATGACCATAACGGGTCCTGAATGTTGTCTTGGGAATATCACATTCCCTTACTTTCAACTGATGGTAGCTAGATTTGAGGTCTATTTTTTAGAAACAGGAAGCACCCTGAAGCTGATCGAAAAGATCATCAATTCTCAGAAGAGGATACTTATTCTTAATGGTAACCTTGTTCAACTGACGGTAATCTATACACATCCTAAGGAAACCATATTTCTTTCTCACAAACAAGACCGGAGCGCCCTAAGGTGAGACACTTGGTCGAATAAAGCCTTTATCTAATAGATCCTTTAAATGCTCTTTAAGCTCTTTCAACTCTACTGGTGCCATTCTATATGGTGAAATAGATATGGGACGACTATCTGGAAGAAGATCAATACCGAAGTCTATCTCTCTCTTAGGAGGGTCTCCGGGAAGATCATTTGGAAAGACTTCTGGAAACTCTTTTACTAATGGAACTGACTGAATAGGAGGTATCTCAACACTAGAGTCAGTAACTCGGACTAAGTGATAGACACACCCCTTAGAAACCAACTTCCTTGCCTTAAGGTATGAAATGAAATGACCCTTAGGCATTGCTGAACTGCTTTTCCACTCTAAGACTGGTCGTTTGGAAACTAAACTTGACAACTCGAGTTCTACAATCAACTAAGGCATAACAGGCATGAAGCCAGTCCATACCAAGATGACATCAAAGTCTACCATGTCTAACTCAACTAGATCAGCCATGGTACTCTTGTGATCGACGGAAATGGGACAATCACGATAGACTCTCTCTGCTAGAATAGACTCACCAACAGGAGTAGAAACACTGAATGGTTCACTAAGTTGCTCAGGAATAACATCAAAGTTCACAGCAACATATGGAGTTACAAAATATAAACTCATTCCTGGATCTAGCAGGGCATAAACAGTAAAGTCAAAGACTTGAATCATACCAGTGACAACATCTGGTGAATTCTCTTGCCCTTGACAACTGTTGATAACATATAAGCGGTTTGTTCCTCTGCTAGTACCGGAAGTAGCCCCTCTAGGTGATGTTTTGTCTGGTGGAGCAATTGAAGAAGACTGGGCTATATTGCCCCCATTACTGCTTCCATGCTTGCTCTTTGGACACTCACGCATGAAATGCCCACTCTGACCACACTTAAAACAACCAGTGGATCCCTCATGACAAATACCTGAATGGTTCCTACCACACTTGGCTCATACATGAGGCTTACTACCCCCTTGTGCCACGCTACCCTGAGAATAAGCAGGTTTAGCTTTGAAGTTCTGATTATTTTACTCACATTTGTTCTTAGGTGCAGGTGCACTAGCAGATGATGGAGCAACGCCCTTCTGTTTCTGTTGGAAGGATGATCGGTTGGCATTACTTTTCTGCTACCCGGACTCATTCCCTGTCTTAGCCCTCTTGTTCTTGAATTCCTCTCTATCCCTTAGCTTCTCTTCCTCTACTTGTTGCACATAGACCATCAACCTCGAAATGTCCATGTCCCCAATAAGCATTTCTGTCTGGCCCTCTCTGCTCGATAGACGGGACAACCCAGCAATAAACAAACTCATCCTACTCCTCATGTCCGCAACCATTTCCAGAGCATAGCGAGATAGTTGGGTGAATTTCAACCCATACTCATGAACGCTTAGAGAATCCTGCTTAAGTGTGACGAACTCACGTACCTTGGCCTCTTTCAATTCTCGGGGAAAGAACCTCCCCAAGAAAGACTCTTCAAAATAGGCCCAACTCGCAGGTGGTGCATCCTCAGCTCTACCTCTTTTCCACTGATCAAACCAAGTCCTAGCAACATTTTTCATCTAATATGCAGCTAGCTCGACTCTCACAGTGTCAGTAACATGCATCACATCAAACACTTTTTTCAATTCATCAACAAAGTTCTCCGGATCCTCAGAAGTGCTTGAACCAGTGAAACTTGGAGGATTCATCCTCAAGAACTCACGAATCCTTGAAGTGTCAGCCTTTTCTTGCCGAGCTCTTCTCTGTTGCCCAGCTTAGTTAGTCACAACTTGACTCAGCATCCTAATTGCCTCTCTGAACTCAACATTGGTAACTTCTCTTTACAGTTGCACTTTAGGTGCATTGGGTAACTCTTGATCCTCAATATTACGCCTAGCAGGACGTCATCTAACAGCTCTTCGTGGAGGCATGATTATCTGAAAAACACGTGCAATCACGAATTAGAGGGAAACTTTTTAGAGATTAAACTCTAACGCACAAAATGAGCGTGAAAGAAGCGAGTTACTTCCTAAATGTTGCAGCCTTCAATTATAGATGTGGTGCGCTTTACACCGATAACCAGGACTCTACAGACATGGCATCATAGATTCCCTAGGACTCTTGAACTCTGTGCTCTGATATGAAGTTTGTTATGCCTCGAGCCTACACCCTGGGAGGGACTGACACTCGAAGACCATTGTTAGCCCCAAGTGAACCCTTGGTCTGTCTTACTAACTCAGCGGAAGATTTAACTCATCACCTAAACATTCATGAAGAAACTAGAATGTTATAAGGGAACATTCAACTGGCCTTTAAGGTAAATTCAAGTCTTTAACATAAGAAATGAAGAGTAAAGACAACTAAATTAACTAACTGACTGTTTGTCTGTCTATGAAGCCTCACCAATAGACTCTGAACTGCTCACTGGATCAACGATGCACCGGATGCCGATCCTAGTTACCTTTGTCTGCATCATAATAAGATGCAGGCCAACTGGCATCAGTACATTGAATGTACAAGTATGCGAGTTGGAATGCTAACAAACATAGGCTTGAAAGGGAATCTGAAAGAAACACTTACCTTGGCTCTTCTCAACTCATGAATACTTACTGAACTCATTTCAATATAAAGTAGTTTAAAACAAGTGCAATATAAAGAAAAATTGTTTAAAAACATGATGACAACTCTGCGTATATACAAGGATACAACAACTCTGAAATGTATGTAAAAATACAATAAACTGGTGTATATAAAAATACAATAACTTCTGTGGGAGTTTCTCTAATCGACAACAATCACATAAGAGCTATAGTGATGATACATCGATCTACCTCACGCTGCCAGCGCATCCTATACCCGGCCAAAAGTATAAGACTTGAACTACTAAGTGGATCCACTAGTCTATAGTGAAAATGGTTCATCTAAAAAGTATAACCCTTTTCTACCCATGGTGGCTACATGGTTTTATGGAGACGTGAGCTATCTGAACTCATGACGTGAGTTGGTACCTTGGCGATTATTGAAAGTGTATGTGGTGATGTCTATTGGTATGTCTATGTCATGTATTGATCCTTATAAGTTAGATTATTGAGTCTAAATGAAAATATTGGCACTAAGTGATGGAATTGATTGAGACAACCATATGATTGCTTGAGTTTGTATGTTTGCTTCCATATAAGTGTCGTTTAGAGTGTTAGTGTGTCGCTTGAGGATAGACAACAAGTTTAAGTTGTGGGTGTTTATATACCATAAGTTTACGGTATTTTTGATACGTTTCACTTAGACTTTGTGTGTGTCTTGACCTATTTTGTTATTGGAAATAATGGTTTTATGAAATTCTTGCAAGAAATAAGTTCGAATGCGGTTGATGAAGATAAGAGCTGAAAATTGCAGAAGTGGCAAGTGATGGGCCGTAGGTGCTGCAACGTAGATGAAGGTTCAAGGAAGTCTGACCAAGTGTAAAACCACAGAATCATTGACGGACCCTAGGTCGACCCGCATGTTGTCCTGCACATCCGTCGTTGGTGATCAGAGAAGTGAAGTTTCAGTACTTGAACCACGGAGGCAAGTGACGGACCGTAGTCCACTCTACGGACCGTAGGTCCAACCGTCTTCGGAAGGCCATAAAATACTTCCCAATTGTTGATCAACAGATAGTGACCACAAACCGTAGTTTGACCCACTGTCCGTAGGTTAAGTCGTCGACATAAACCGCGTCTAAGCAGTAATTTCCTTATTTTGTTTCTTAGTTGGTTTAGGATTTGTTTTCTATAAATATTAGTTTGTAATTTTCATTTTTGGGAGTTAGACATTATTGTATACTTTTAGTTTTTGGTCTTTTGGAATTAACTTTGCAAACACTTAGCACTTTAATTTCTGGAATTCGGTTTATGCAAATTTCACTTTGAATTTCAATTCAAGATTTCGATTTATCATCTATTCTCATTGTAAGTTCATGAATTATTTTAACCTAATTATGAATTGTGATCTCAAGCATGAATAGCTAAATCCACAACTAGGATTGTGGGAACCATGAGTCATTAACAAAGTACGAGTAATAATTAAGTAATTCTTGAATAATGTTTATGCATGTATTGTTAATCTTTTCGTTTAGATGTCTTTTTAACGATTGCAAACGTTAGAACTCGCCTTGTCCCTACTTGCCTTACCAAGGGTGTAATGAATGAGAAAAGGATTACACAACAGAGATTTAGTTAAGGATTTGTTGCTATCTAATAGTCTGGTATCAATTGAAGTGAGGGTGAAAACTAAACTAAATTGATACGATGACTAATCAGGGGTGAAAGTAAGGGTTAGTAATGCACCCACCCGTAGACTTACCAAGTGGCGAGGTGAAATTTCCTACTATGATTACCAATCACGTAGGAATACATAACTTAGCGGCCTTGAATGACAAACACTAGGATAAGATTACTATTATTAGGACTACTGTGTTAAAAGCTTGTGGGGAACACACATACCCTAGTTTCCATCTTATATTGATAACTCAAATTGTAAATCTTACTTACTTGTTACTTAATCTTTCTAATTAACAATCTGTGACTTATTTACAACAAACCCCCTGTTACTTTTCTTGGAAATAGTTTGACTAAAAAGAGATAATTGTGAGTTAAGTTTAAGTCTAAACCATATTCCTCGTGAGATCGACCCCAACCTATAAGTTGGGTTCTTTACTTGATAACGATCGCTTATTCTTCTTTAAGAGAGGTGTAATTTGACCGTATCATTGATGTCAACTTGTCCTTCAGCTCTTGGACTCTATGCTCCCAAGCCCCAGTTTACTGAAACTTAGCTCCTTTCTGAGCCAACTTTGCCAATGGTGTTGAAAGTAAATAAAATCCTCTACTAACCTTAGGAAACTACGAACCTCTATCAAAATTGTAGGCCTGGGTCAAGTCTTCACAACCTAAATCTTCTGTGTATAAACCATATTACAAACATATGATACAATATGGTCTAAGGAAGTCACAGAGTTCAACCAGAACTCGCACTTAGTAAACTTCATATAAAGTTCCCAATCTCGAAGAACCTGAAGGACTGGTTCACAAATGATCTGCATGCTTAGAGTTTGAACGCCAGTACACCAAAATATCATCAATACATACAATCACAAATACAACCTGAATGTGCTATTCATTTGGTCAATGAACATCGGTAAGCCATTGGTCAATCCAAATGATATAACTAAGAATTCAAAATGGCTATATCTAGTTTTAAAAATTATCTTCGAAATATCTTTCTCCTTAACTCTTACCTAATGGTACCCTGATCACAAATCAACTAAGTACTTATCACCTTGTAGCTTATCAAACAAGTCATCAATCTTTGAAAGAAGATTCTTATTCTTTACAACTGGTTCCTGCGGAATCAACTTCACTGAAGCGAGTCAGGCTTCGCGAGAGTTGTTGTATCAGCAATTGTTGCATTAGCTAATTTGGGATAAGAATCCCAAGTCCCGAATAGACTTTTGAGATTCATCAATGGTCCTAAGAACGCAAATCATATATGACACCTAATCGAAATGACATTCCAAACTCGACAAAATTGACAAAATAATCAATGGAGGTCATCTCATCAAAATGTCGAACAAAGTCCACACTACAACCAAAAAACACTAAAGACAATCAAACAACCTAGCAATCCACACTCAACCTTTCCACTAAGTGATCCTAACCAAACGTCCTAGGAGACTAAACTCAATGCTCCAGAGCTAACGGTGCCAACGAAATTCTCATCCGAGCCGTTTACTAAAAATGTTGACCGAAGTCAATCATTTCAACACAAAAGCTTCCAGAAAAGGGAAAACTCACCTAAAGTTCTCCTAGCCTCCTCGGGAGGCGTGCTACCCATCCCAACACATCAAAACATAGTATAGGATCTACAAAAAGGAGCAAAACAGGCAAAGCATATAAAGGGACGAACAAAAATTAATCTTCTTGTTTCCCTCATTTATAATGATAATGAAATATACCTTTTAAATATCAATAATCATTGCATCAGTTGTTATATTTTACTACTAAGAAAATGTAGACAATATTAAGAATGAAATAAATAAGACTATTAGTAATTTGATGCAACTTTTTTTAATTTTAATATAAGGGAAATTTCAAAAAAAAGAAGAGAAAAAAGATAAATAGAGATCCTCGGCAAATAAGTATGTCATATCACCTTTTTCATTGTTAGCATTAGACATCCACCAAATGCATTATTTATAACATGACTCACTTAATTATGAATTAGAATCTTGCATAGTATAAGCAAAATAAGAATTGTAGTCAAAACTACATAAATCATAAGTCAGATTCAAGTTTTAGATTACAAAACCACTACGGAAAATATAATCAATATCTAAAGTAATAAAGAAAGAAATAACACAACCAATATTTGTGATTGTGTCGAATCCTTTCTTCAAGACTTGTGTTTTCTATCTATTATAGCGCCCAAAACGCCACAAACATATACTATGATACTAAATCTGTCAAATATCATTTTTCCAAACGAATGAATCACCTTCTATAGATGCGTCGTCAATTTTTTTTTCATGAAATGCTAGTCTTGTTGGAATTAGGGCAGCTTCATCCACATTTTCGAAGTTTGATTCACATTTGCGATATTTCTACTTTTCTGTCAATCTTCACAATTGTGAGGTTCAAGGTAACATTTGGATGATAACTTTACAATTTCAAACTTATGATTTTGTCTGCAGGATTTGCTATTGCGAGCCACAATCTCAATTGCAACATTGGAGAGTTGTCTTTTCGCCAACTTTATTCTATCCTCAATTCTTTTTATTGCTTTTGTCCAATTTCACTTCTTATCACTCCAAATCTTCTTTCACTCCAAATATTTCTGAAATAAGGAAATTACACACCATACCATCTTTATAATAGCAGTAAAGGGCCCAAAAATAAAAGCAAAAAGACTCAAATAAGTAGTAAAATCACCACATATTAGTATGTTAAAGCATCTGGATAAAACTTCATAAAATGAAAGGATTGGAATGTCAAATAGGAACAAATATGAATGTGCATTAGGCTATTCGGCCAAAATAAAAGTAGGATCCTATATGAAAATATAAAACAAAAAAATACGTAAGTTGAAAAGAAAACAAAGGCACAACTCCACAACCGCAAGGGTAGTTGAAAAGTTTGAAATGGGTAAGCTAGTGTTTGACAATAGATCTTCGAATATTTTTGATAAGCTTTTTTGGGTGAAGTTTCACCATGTGTCTGGCCATAATTTTTGGAAAAGATATTTAAGTTCTTAAAGAAATATGATTTATACTCATAAATTTTTAAGAACTACTAAAATGCCCATAAGTTTGTATTATAAAATTATAATGAACATGTTATGTGATAAAAACTAAACTCAAAGATTATAAGCCCCAACCTAGTTATAAACAATTTCTATGGAACATCTAATTTTTATATTTACAGTACTTTTAATAAGTTCTATGGAACAATACCACTACGTACTTGAGAGTTAAATAACAACAAACACATCATAAACAGATACATAGTAAATATGTTAAGTGAGTGACGTCATGGTAAATATGTTTCTCAAGCTTGTCAAGTTGGGATTAATAAGTGGTAGAGTCATGTTTTTCTAAAATATAAAATTTAGGGCAATTTTTTTTTAATAAAAATTCCAAAAAAGGAGAATTCGACCGAAAAACTAGTTTTTTCTTGTTTTTGAGAATTTGAATTTTTGCCTAATTTTTCAAAAAAGGATAAGGCATAAGTACTCCTAGACTATGATCGAATTCTCAGTGAATAACTTAACTTAACTAGGGTCCCCCCTTACCCTCCCCCACCTTGAACTCATTTTTTTCTTTGTATTTTTGTGCAACTTTTATGCTGACATGACACCTTCAACTACCCAAGTTGGTTATGTTTGTACAAACACCCCTGCCACGTATTTTAAAAAAAAATCTTATTATTTTGTTTATTTGGTATTTAAATTAAGCTAATACACATACTAATTTTTTTGCTTTGTATCTATTTTTTTTACCTTCATTCAGTGTTTTCAAAAATGTTTTTGGGCCGAGTCTCAGGGCGAGTCTTGGGGCGGGGCGTACCAAAAACTCTCCGGGGCATAAATTAAAGACGTAGATTCATAAGACGTAAGTCCTAAAATTTGAGGCGTAAGTCTTGGGTGTAAAAACGTACACCCGGGAGTTTTTAATTTATTTTTTGAATCTTTTTTGGTTTAAATCATTTTTTTAATTGGTGTAATGATATTTCTCAAATAGTAATTATAATACTTTTTTTCTTCATTATAGATTATTAATATTTATCTCAAATAAAAGTCATAAATCATTGAAAGGTTTATTTTTTCTTATTTTATTAGTAATAAAACTATAAAATTGAATATACATGAGACTATGCCTAGTAGATCCATGGGACTTACGCCCCATGTCATGGGGCTTACGCCTCGCTCTGTACAGTATAAAAAGCCTCACCTCACGCCCCCGCCTTTTAAAAGATGGCCTTCATTCATTATTTTTTCTCTTTTATTTTTCTATTGATTTTATTTACTCCTTTTATTTTCTTTGTCTTTCCTTTTGATTTGATTTCAAATTAAATTCCAAATGTCTTGTATTTAAAATAATTTAATTTTGAACGGATATTAAAATACGTGAAGAAAATCAAATAAAACATTAAAATAAAATGCTAAAATTAAAGGACACTTTTTTTTAAAATGCACATTTTAAAAAAAAATAATTGAAAGTGAAAATATAAGAAACTAATGGAAGAAAAATAGTTTAAAATGAGATAGAAATTAAAATAAATATTTTAGAGAGAAAGAAATAAAAATAATTAAATATATATAAGTTTTAATATTAATAATTATGTGTACTAACTAAAAAGTTACCAATTTAAAAAGGATATGTTTCCAATTTGTTTCACTCATCACTTGCCTTCAAGAGAGTGTGTACACTACACCAACTTTTAGGGTGCATTTATTCAATTTTAAAATAGTTTAGAGGGGTAATAAAACTCTAGTTAAGTTAAGGTGTATCACTGAAATTTCAGTCATAGTTCAGAGTTACTTGTGTCTTATCCCGTCAAAAAATGACAAGTTGTTTGGCCTAATACTTTTTGCCAAGTCCCACCGCGGC
>JAJOOH010004228.1:0-27628 GCA_029582605.1 Solanum gracilifrons
CCCAAGGAATTGGAACCCTAGAATCAGCCTATAAATGGTTCCGTCTTTTTTTTTTTTTTTCAGAAAACAAAAAATTCTACTTAAGATAATTTGAGTAATTCTTTGGAAAAATTTTAGCGAAAATACAGAGCAAGGCTTAAGCAAAAGTATTAATACACTCGGAATACACTCCCGAATAGAGAACTGCTCGTAGTCCGTCCAGGTTCTTCGTCTTGCTGTCCGGATCGTGTCTCCGTGGTAGAATTTGGCTTCCTGCTCGTTCTCGTCCCGTTTCGCTTCCCGAAAAAAGGTAAAACTCTCTAATCTCAGTTTTTCGTGTTCAAGTCTTTAGCCGTCTGTACTTCCTGTTAATGGGTTTAACTGAGGCTTCTCATTTTAGGCTGAAATATCGTTGTTGAATGTCCGTTGAGGCATAGATATGCATATTTAACGTCGTGTCACCTTGCTTTGATTACTGTTCATCCTTTGTGGTGCTTGAAACGCTGAATCCTTTCAAAGACAAAATTAGTTCCTTGTTTGTCATTCGGTTAATGGTGTCCCTGGAGTCGACCAAGTCTTGGTCTTTTGTTGTTAATCTTGTTTTCACAAGAGCATATTCAATAGCTATTTGATTTGAGAATTTTATGTCGTTATTGGTATGCTGTTTCCAGTTTTGTCTTGACTATCGATGTGTTATCTGCTTAATGTTTTCGGGTTTACTCGGGGCCAATTTGCCTGGTCTTAGTCGTTGTTTGAGTCTTTCGGATGAGTGTGTTGTTTCGAAATTTGTATCTACATTCTATTTCCATCGTCATAACTTAATGTCCTTATGGTCTTTGTTCGGTTTTAATCGAAAAGGGAAGTATGTTGTTATGCATGTCTAAGGTTTAGTATCCATGTTGCTTCTCTGTAGAAAGAACTTAATAAAATTTGGATCTTCCTTTTTCTGCTTAGCTAAGTTTAGAAGAATAGCTTTATTCTTGGTGTTTTTGTTTCAACCTTAGAATTGCTTTGGGATTTGATTTACTGTGATTCATCTGGGCATATTACTTACTCATTTAAATTAAAAGCTCATAAATGGCCTTACTCCTTCTTTTTGACTCTATAGTTATTGTGATTCATTGTCCGGACCTTGCATGCAAAAAATGAATATCTAGTTTACAGATTTTCTGATTATTTTAGAATCTAAAGTATTGCTTCTCTATACATTTATTTATTGTAGTTTCTGCTTATCGTTTCAGTCGCTTGCTAAGATAAGTGTAAATGGTTGATTAGCCATAGTTCGATATTACTTGATATGCATATTCTTATATCTTACTCTTATCTTCTCTTGAGGATCTGTTAAATTATCTATGTTCTTGTTTTCATGCTAGTGTGCAAATTTGATTGAGATATTCAAATAACTGGACAGGATTTTAGTTGACATTTGTTTAGCTTTCTTTGCTGCTAGATATTTGCTAATAGATTTTGAAGTTGCTGCTTGATGAATGCTAATTTCTATTCTCATTTTTTTTTTGCCACATGTGAAATTTGCTCCGAGTCTCTTTTGGACTCTATCTCTTCTCCTTGCATTTTCTTGTTGGGCCATGGAGGTCCAATTCTATTTCATCGAGTCGGTCAGCCCTAAAAATTAACGAACAGGTCTCGAAGTTGAAAGAATATGCAGCACATCAAAAATTTGAAAGATTAGGTCAAAGGCTCACTCTTAATTACAAAAAGTTGTATTTTGTTATTTTTGGGCCTAAGCCCTTGTTATTTTACTTATTATTGTCTTGTTAGAATTTAGGACAAGTAGCAAGAATTGGGCCTTTTAGCCCAAAACGAAAATGGGTCCAAATACTGGCTCATGCGGACAGAAACCAGATTCGGGCCCAAATCTCTTTCCCTCTTTGTCTTACTATGTTTATTTACTTGTTAGTATTTGTCGTTAATCTTAAGGTTAAAAAATTCAAATCCCCAAAAGACGCATATTTTGTTTTTTTAACAATTTAACTAAATCAATCATCGTTTAACAAGACTTAAAGAATAAATTTTGCAAATTATCTCACTTAGATATTATTCCTGTATTCCCTCCCTTTCCCTTTTAAAACGGTTCTAACTATAAACAATTTTCAATTCAAATTAAGTCAAACGAATTTAGCCAAATAATTAATTGTCGGATAACCGCGTATTAGTGGGCATTTCGGCTACTTTCAAACCCTTCCCGAAATGCTAATATGAATTTCGAACCCCTTTGAATATTTTTATTAGATTTCTGTTTTAATCTTTTGAAAAAATAGTTTTCTTGATTTTCCTAAAAATTAAGTGCGACCGTTAAAATCAGTCTAATTATATTTTCTTAATAAAACAACGTACAAAATTCAACCTTGTGATGTTGGGTTAGTAAGATCTTTCAAGATGTATTATCGTAACAGATTTTATCATAGGATTTTAGAAGGCTATGTAGTGGGACAAACTGATCCAGCAAAGATTGATGTTTTGGATGATATCAATTTGCAATCCCTGCTTGGACAATAAATGTCCAGCAAGAGACGATAGCAAATTATTTTCGACACTGTAAAATTTATTTGGGGATGCAATCTCAAAGAATTTGAATGAACCACTTGTGAAAACGTCATTCATGAACTTGAGATCGTGATTAATGATCTCGATTACCACAATAAAATGAATGTGAATAACCTGTTGGATTATTCGGGTGAAAGTGATATATGTTCAGAGGTCCAGAGCTTAGAAGAAATTGTGGATATCATCGAAAAAAGCGATGTTGATGTAGAAGTTGTAGATGATACTATACCTTTTGACAATTTTATGGTGTAGTTCGAAAAGACAACACCGGAGCTCTTGGATACAATAAGAAAAGTTAGAGATGAACTTCAACTAGATTTAAATTTTAAGAAAAAATAGAACACAATAGAATCATATTTTACTAAATTGTCTTAGATATATTTGTACTTTTAAAGAATTATTAATTTATGATATTAATAAGACCATATATTTATATAGGGGTCTTCTGAAAATATATTATCTTATCGAAATTGGTGACTTTTTCCATTGGCCAAAGTCGGGACCAGAGGAAAATATTACTTTAGAGAGATTATTAATTTATAGAGGTTTTACTATACTAAGTTGGATAAAATATTCAAAGTTAAGTTCCAATATTTAATTAAAAAAATTATATCTTAAGATATAAATTAGAGTAAAATAGTAAAAAAAATTCAATTAATATTTTTTTCAAGAAGCATATAAAAGAAAAATACGATAAATATTTTGAGTATCTAACATCAATAAACAAATATCCATTTGATAACCAAATATGAGACAATGGATATTTTCCAAGATTTGGTTATTGAGTGGGATCTTTAATCATTCTTATTTTTTTTCAAAAGTTAATTAGTCCTTAATGAACTTTTGCCACCATTAACTAACTAACCACAAAGTGAAACATGTCTTATAATGTTCTTTTTTGCTTTCTTTTCCTTCAATTATCTGTGTAAACATTCTTTTTCCTTTTTCTTTTAGAAGAAGGTGGTGTCGATCATGCACTGATTGTAGGCAAAATAAAAGTGGAAATCATGTGATTTATGGCCTCATTTAGGTTGGGAATGTCGTAGCTTATTTGGTTAACTATCTAAATTTTCATTTTGTTGATGAACATTTGATTTTTCATATTGTAATCCTTTCTTATTTCTCCTTCTCTTATCCCCAATATATTTTTTAAAAAAAGACCTCTTTCAGGCGTATCAATGTCACTAGACTAAGTTTTTTTTCTCCATCTACCTAATTAATCTAACACTTTTATCATATTTACTAATTCTCCGTATAGTTTGAAATAATTATATTTTTATCTCACTAATTAATAATTTTATATTTCAAATTTCAAATCAGATACACCTAGATACATGTTGTTGCTACTAGATACACTAAAATAGGGAGAGAGACAAGCGAGATTTGTCTTGTATCCCAGATATCTGGTGTGATTCGCATGTAACTCGGATACCAGTATGCGAGTGAAATATGAGAGTGACGAGCGAGATGGGAAGGAGGCGAATGCTATTTGTCTATGTATTCCAGATACATGCGAATCCACTTGAATACAGTGTATCCTGAACAAATTACTAATTTTGATCCCATGTATCTGAGCTATATATATCTAGACGTATCTGAACGTATCAAAAGTCAAGACGCACCAAAATATGGTAAGATTTGTAATATTACGAAGTAGCGTGTATCTAAGTAATTAGCTCCTAAACTAGTGAGATTATTTCTGTAAGTTACTAAACTACCTAATTACACAAACATTCATACCATGATTACTAATTCTCCCTATAGTTTGAAATGATTACTAATTCTCCCTATAATTTGAAATAATTACTAATTATATCATTGATTAATAGTTTCATATCAAATTTCAAGTCAGGCACAACTACATACATGGTTTTTGCTACTAGATACACTAAAATAGGGAGAGAGGTGAGCGAGCACCGGAGGGAGGTAAACGAAATCGTATATGTATTCAAAATACATGTATCTAGTGTGATTTGTATGTATATGAGATACCAGATACGTGAGCGAGATAAGAGAGTGACGAGCGAGATTTGTCTATGTATCTCAGATACATGCGAATCCACTTAGATACAATGTATCTATAACAAATTATATCTAATTTTAACCTCATATATCTCAAGATATATGTATCTAGACGCACAAAAATCTAATAAAATTTGTAATATTATAAACTAGTATGTATCTAATTAATTAACTACTGACTTCTATAAGTTATGTAGTCCAAAACATGCATGCCCAATATTTACATTATTTGGGTCTTAAACAAGTCAACAGACTCAACAGCCCTTATTGATGGTTGTTCACAACTATATATGGACCTGTTTTTTTAATTCAAATCATCACCAAAGTTATGAGTTGTCTTTTTGTATAGGATAGCAATTAAACCTCTCTGTAGTGACAGTTTTTGTTTGAAAGTTTTCTGGTAGTTATAAAGAGGTATTGTTATATGTGTATTAAATTTGATGTTTAGTTTTCATTTAGTTGTTATAAATAAAAAATATGTAAAATTAGAAAGAGTACAAATATAAAAAAAAAGAAATATTAGTAATCGTTCTTCATAAATTTATGATCATAATTGATGGAGTGGCGGAGCCACATTGAGGGGGTGTCGACCAACACCCCTTCCTCGGAAAATTATGTTGCATAGCTAGATAAAAATATATTTTTATGTATATATATTACATATTGACACTCCTCAATTTCTACACAATTAAACTTTTTTGTATTTTGACACTCCTTAGTTGAAATTCTGGCTCCGCCATTGATAGAGACCATTTAAATATAACTTTTTTTAAAATATTTATATTTGAAATTTAATATGTAGATGACAATAATAATAATTATCATAAATATTTTAATATCTTATTATGTTACATAATATATTTCTTACAGAATAATATTACACAATATTTTGAATGTGTCTATTATAAAGGAACTTTTTACAAAAAGTGTACTGTTGGATTATTGATGACAATGACGCTCAACACATACCGTATTAGAGTGACCTTTACTCTGAGTCAAAATTTACTTGCGCGGTATAAGAAAATAAATTTTGAATAACCCTAAAAATTAGTTTATAGGATGAAAATTGTTCAAATTCATATAAAAGACAAATTATCCACATCACATATCTCGAGTTAATATCTCAAAAGGTCACTCAATTTTGAAATATATCTAGCAAATTCATTAAACTTTGTTTTATATCAGTAAAAATCATTCAACTTAGACAATTATATCAATAAAATCACTTAACTTATCTTTAGTTTTTTTTAATATGACAAAATAATTTTTTCTTATGTCATGTAAACAGACTCCACAAATAAATAACTTTTTTTTAAAAAACTCATTAAGTATTTATAATGTAAATTCAGTAACTTTTAAATAGAAAATTTAAAATACCTAAAGCATTACATAAAAAAAGAAATCCTTTTTTTTATGTGGTTAACTTAATTAGTATTTATAAAAACAAATTTAATACTTTTTAAGTAGAAAATATAGAATCCTAAAACACTACGCGAAGAAAATATCTACAGATCTATAGACAAGCCAAGAACAAAAATGAATCAAAGTGACCATATAACTATATATAATTGATGTACTGCTTTAATTCTTAGAAATAATTTGATTCTTCATTTGTTGGTATGTAAATTTAGGATGGAAAAGGGTGAATTTCAGTTAATTAATTATTTTAATAATAAATTTGATTCAACGATTTTTTTGATATAAAGGATTAAGTTGAATGATTTAAGTGATATAAAACAAAATTCAATAGCTTTTCTAGATAAATTTACAAAGTTAAATGACATTTTGAGATATTTACCGTATATTAATAAATATATAAGGTGTCTTGATCTTACACTCTTCTCAATATGGTCAATTAATATATATTATTATTGTTAGAAATTTCATTCTCTGCGTCAATTGTCTGACTGTATACTAGAAATCGTATGTATTTTTACAAAATACACATATAATCTTGAAATGGTCAAATATAAGAAAATTTGACTAAATTCCTTTTTTTTTTACCTCTAAAAGAAAATATTTACTATTTGATTTATATCTCAGCATAAGAAATGTAACCAAAGCAATATGTAAAATGATTTATAATCACACATAAGCATACATACACCACTTAAAAGTAAAAAAGAAAAGCCAAAATACTTATTAGTTATTCATTGTACCGACCTGTTCCCGTCGTTATAGAAATGCCAACGGGGGAAAATTTGAGACCGGAAAACTTTTTCATAGTATTTGGATTTTCCCAACCTAGTCCAGATTTGGACGAAATAGGAGTCATTAAGGTGTAGGGAAATCTGGTAACAATCGGGTGATTTATTTATGATTATAATTACATGGGTGGATAGATAACTCATTAAGGAATCCGTACGACTTTACGAAATTGAATTCGGGCTAGTAGAACTCCCGAAATCGATCTTAGCGTAAAGGGTATTTTCTGAGCGTCATTGGTTAGAGGTGTGTTGTGAAATGAGGATCGTGAAATTCTTTAAATAGCTCACTGGTTCGTGCAAGCTGCCATAGCGGGAGTTTTTGCCACTCTGGCGAGGCCGCTACAACGGGGTGAGGGCCGCTGTGGCGGGTTCGATGCGACTTAAAGTCGTAAATAAACCCCTAAACGACCTTATTTTGCACTTCGATTTTTAGAGCTAAGGAACGAACCCCAAGCGACTCCTAACAGTTTTTCACCATTCATGAGGCTAAAGGTAAGCTTTTCACTCTCTGAATTCGCTTTTCGATCCGTAGAACGTAATAGAATGGGTAATTAATGATGGGGGAGGGTTTTGATCTAGATTCTATGGTGGAAACAACCCTATTTTGGATACTTGGGATCATGGGTATGAACTAGGGTTCATGGAATTGTTAGCAATTCGGGTAATTAGTGATTGTTTATTGATTCTCGTATTGTATTGATTGTTTGTAGACCAAGAACAAGCGAAACGAATTCGAAAAGGGAATGATCAAGTTTCTTAGGGTTTCAAGCTTATTTCGAGGTAGGTGATGGTTGTAATTCTATGATTGTGTGATGTATATTTGTTCTTGCTTCATTATGATACTTGTATGTATATGAATGTTGCATTATTGATGATCACACTTGTTATAAATGAGGTAGAGGAATGATGAATGTCATGAATCATGACTTAAATGTATGATCTTGAGAATATACTTGTGATTCTGATTGTGGTGGGTTGAATGGATCGGTTGCCACGTTTCGGCATAACTAACTTGGATCGGTTGCCACGTTCCGACATAAATATGAGATTGGTTGCCATGTTCCGGCATAATTATTGGATTGGGTACCACGTTTCAATATGCTAATTGTTTGGGTTTGGGTTCTATGAAAGGACCAATGATTTGATATAACTGTGTATCTTGAGAAATGTGAAGTTGTTCGTTGTTAGTAAATGTTGATAATATTGTATATGTTCGATATATGCATGTGATTATATTGTTGTGATGACTTATGTATGCTGCACTTAGTGAGATAGTCGTGTGATCCTATCAGTACACTGTAGTTGTGTACTGATACTGCACTTGCTCTTATTTTTGTTGAATACAGGAAATCTTCAAGCGGCTATTGACAGACCTCGCTTAGGAGATCAGTGATCGTTCGAATTCAAGGGAGAGCCAATTCTTCCAGGCTGTCATGGGTTCTCTTTCGTCTATGTCCACCATTTTCGGACTTAAACTATGTTCTAGTTAGTTGATTAGTTCATTAGATTGGGGTTGCATCCCTTTTTGTTTAGACTTGTTGAACTTTAGATGTTTTGGTACATTGACTTTCAGGTTCTAGGTTATTTCTTCCGCATTGCTTAGTTATTATTAGACTTTTGTTAGAGTTTATGGAACTCTATTTCTTTCCTTGGTACTTAACCGCTTTCATATACTTAAATGCCTTAGTTTTTAGATTAGTTGCTTGGTTGGGGTTGTAGTAGTGGTTCTCCCACCGGAGTGTTAGTGTGGGTGCCAATCACGATGGTTTGGGTCGTGACATTCAAATATCAGATTAATATCATTTGTGTTTTATGGTCTCTAAAATAATACATTATGTTGTTCTACAATATATATTTGTAAATTTGTGACTATATGAAGAAAAGTCAAGCGACGGTTAAATGGTAAATATTTGCTCATAGAATCAAGGTATCGATCGTGAAAAATTATCCTGAGGCATGGGTTAAGGGTTTGAAATATTTTCACAAAGATTTACTATTTTCTTAAGTCTGAATATAAACACACGAATGACTGACTGATTTCTATATCTTGTAAGATGATTATTTGTGGTGGAAGTGTCAACACTTTCACCTTCTATTCTTTTACAATTTATTTTAATTATGAATAACACGCGTGAATATATTTTTCTTGCAATGACAGTTTTCATTCTAATAATTAGTCATTGATCCTTTTCTCTCATTTTCGCCAAGAATATTTGTGGTGCTATATTCAATCAGTTGCTTGTAATTGTACAAGATTTTTAAGGTGTACCATCCTACACAATGAGCTAATAAATTGAAAGTCAATATAGTATTATTTATATTTTTAACAATGTCAAAAACATACTCATACATTTTGTTTTCGTAGATATCTTTTCAATGTATCATTCCAAAGAATTCGGACTTGATTCTTTATTCACGGGTAAATTGAAAGTAAATTGGGATATTAGTATTACTAAAAGTTTATTGTTGTCTATTTTATATCTTTCTTCTATACCCATCTTTTGATTGCTATATATATAGTTGCAACTTGCACCCATAGATGACAAATGTTTAAGCTCCCAAAGCTTTATTTTCATTATATAAATAGTTATTCATATGTCTTTATAATTTATTACCGGTATGCAATGAGTCAATAAATATCTAATTTATATAACTTGGGAAAAAATCTTTTTAAGTTAATAAAATATTACTAATTTAATTTGTTGCAACACAATTCCTTGGTTCTTGTTCTAAAAAATCTTATTGACAGACAATAAAAGTTTAAGAGGTTTAATTTAAAATTCTAAAATATTAAATAAAATTGTGTAGCCTTTTAACTAAAAAGCTCAAATTTGAAAAGAAAATTAACTACATTCCAAATGTTATGACTATATAGAAAAATAATAAACTTCTCTAAATATCAATTGTAACTTTGTAATACATATTGTATATTTTTCTGATGATTAATTATAAGAAGACTTCTGCTGTAGAATTAAAATTAATTGTGACTAGAGATGTTGAAATAAAAACTCCATAATATGTAAAGAAAAGAAGTGGGAATATTTTGCCTTTGTAGAAATCTTTTCAATGTATCGTTCGAAAGTATTCGGACTAACCTTGGTTTGCTTGGAATCCTTGCATTGCTGGAACATCAGTTCATGATTCGAGTAAACACATATTTTCTCTAGCAAACATGTGCAAGCTTATCTGAACACAACTTTTAATTTTATGTTCATTACATCGAGACCTTTCCCTTAATATTTCATTTGAAATGAGTTGAATGACTCAAGTATATATGATATTTAGTTCGAGATTAAATTCTCTCATTTCTTTCAAAGTTCCATAAACTTAATTGATTCTTGTATTATTCTTCATAAAGATCCGCACACACCCCAATAAAACTTTTGAAGAGTTTGAGCAACATAGGCTCAGAAATCCAAAAGTACAAAGTTAGAGTTCGAGCAACATAGGCTCAGAAATCCTAACACTACAAAGAAGTTGTGTTCCCAGGCTTGCCTTTATGTAGGAGGAGGTAATAATAATTTAGCACCAAATGGTGTTTATAGTAATTAGTTTTGGTAGAGATTTTTATTCAGATCAGTAAGAAATATAATATATACAGTGGAGAATTACTTAATAACTTAAGACAACTAATGGATTATTACTACTATGCCGGATAGACGTGAGGGGAGTAATGAAAACTAATAAGAGATCCTTCATTGACCTTTTCCATCCCCTCTTACGTAACACCAACATATTCTGTGGAATTTCATGAGGTCCGGAGAAGATAAAATATATGCAGACTTTATCACTATCTAATAGAGGTAGAGAGATTGTTTTCGAAAGACTATCGGTTCAAATGTAGCAAATTCAAGTATAAACAATAAAAAAACATTGAATAAAAAATATAGCAACTAACAAGGAAAGCAGTGTATATCTTGCAAGAAACGAACAAGAACAATAAAATAGTGCGACAATCAAAACTCACTAAACAACCGATTACAATATTACAGCTAGTACGACGACAATCACCTAAACCCTCGAAAAAGCAAGACAACACTTCACTGCCTACTAACTTTTTACCTAATCTGCGTAACTGCGTCCTCCACACACTCCAATCTTACATAATCTACCTAATTTAAAAGCGTTAATTAAGAGATTAATAAAGACATGACACCAAATTAAGCACTTCGAGAGAGAAGAAAATGACAAAAATGGTCTCTTGTATTTGAATCAGATTTAAAATAGTCCCTAAACTATGTTAAGAACAGTTTCGACTTTTAAGTTTATCAAAACTTAGTAGCTTTATCTCCGTCAAATATTTAATGAATTTTGTGTGCTAATTTGACGGGACAAAAACACTAATATAGAAATAAGGAATATAACACTAACTTAATAAAAAAACACTAAAAAAGGTCCTATCAAATTCTATAAACTGTAATATAAAAAAATTGTATCAGACACCAAAATTAACAGAAATTGCACCGAAAAAATTAGACCAAACTATATAAAGAGATTAAAAATAGCAAAAATTATACCTTCAAATGTAAATTCTTGCTAAATCTAATCTAACCGACAGAGTTCGTTAAATATGTGATGGAGAAAAAAAATGTCAAAACTATTTAAAACATACTTTAGAGACTATTATGACTCCATTATCACAATAAGAGACCATGTTTGTCATTTTCTCCGATATATAGTCATACTAATGTGAACTGTCCATTAGGGTTAAAGAAATTAGAGAAGAGTATTACATATGTATAATTAAGAATTATTTATATAAGATAATAATAAGTGTCATATAAGTTTTTACCAAGGTGGAACTCCCTTCTGCCTCTCAAATGATTAAAGTCAAATGCCAAATTCAATTTAATATTTGTGCTGACTTTTTGATACAGTGGAAAAAGTCATGACTTTCATTAGCCGAAAAATAATACAACCTCCGTCCACTTTTATTAGATAGACAAAGATCTTTTCTCATTTAATCAGAAGTGCTTCGAGACTTATATGGTGTGAATCCGAATTAATCAAAATCCTAAAACTAAAGAAAGAAAAAAAAGACAGCAAGGAGTGGTAACATGATACTCATAGACGTGAGGAGAACTAAAAGACCCTCCATTGACCATTTCCTTTTCGCTCTTCACAATCCATCCAACTTCCTTTACACAAACATAACTACTTTTTTTTCCTTCTTTTTCTCTCTTCCACTTCTCTCCCCACTCTCTTCTCCCTAGCAATTTTCTATGATGAACAAACAAACAAACAAACAAAACAACAACAATACAATAATTTCCATCTAACATGCCGTCTTTCCCTTGATTTTCTTAAATGTTCTTACAATGTATCGCAGGACGCTGACTATAAACTGGGATGGTCTCGGAGAAGACGATGACGATGATCACTTCTTCGAGTCCCACGACCGCCTTTCCACGGTCATTCCCCAAGACTTGGCGTCCTCGGGATCAGATGATGAGGTCGAATTTGAGGATAGTAGACGTTCCTTCTCGGCCTCACTTTCTATCAAGAATACTTTCCGAGGCCTTGAGATGGGGACAGCGAAAACAAAAACCGTCTCCATGTCAAATCCTTCTCCGTCTCCACCTCCTCCTATTGTCATGGAAGATTACGGCATGTGGATGGCTGAACCCGGAGATGTCAAAGAGCGACGAAAACGCTTACTCCAAGGAATGGGGTTGACAAGTAGTAAGGAACTCCTCAAGCTAACAAGTGCTAAAGTTGTGAGAGCCATTTCAAGAAAAGTTGATGCATGTCAAGATTCTTCCATACCAAAAGTTGAGATTAGTTCTTCCAAGGAAGAGCTAATTAAACAAGAGGAAGAACAAGAACAAGAGCCAGAGGCTTCGAATTCGCCACCAATTTTATTGCTCAGGTCGAGATCAGACAGTGACATAGAGTTTTTCTCTGTAAATACCAAGAAAAGGAAAGAACAGTTACTCGGAGACGTTTCTAAACAACGTCTTACCAGGACATTTTCAGGAGTTTTAGGACCAGCTACAAGAATATGCGAGTATACAAATTCTGCTGCTGTAATGGTGCCGCATAAAAAGGGAACATGTAAATCTACATCACCACAAAATGGAGGTGAAACACCATCATCCACATTGCCAAATGGAAATGCTGATTCGGGATTTGCTTCGTTTTTCCTGATAAAAAACCTGGACACTGGAAATGAATTCATTGTTAAAGAGTCCAATGAAGAGGGAATGTGGAATAAGCTCAGTGATCTACAAACAGGGAAGCAACTTTCCATGGAGGAATTTGAGAAATCTGTGGGATACTCACCTGTTGTTAAGGAACTGATGCGCCGTGCAAATGTTTCAACAAATGATGAAAGAAAACTTAACGTAAATGCGTATCTCAGCAAGAGTTTCAGATATAGCAAGAAAACAGGAGTTGCTCTATTGAAGAACATAAAAGGAGTTGCAAATAGTATGAGCATGTCAAAAGTTGATAAAGAAATTGAGATACCTGCACTAGTGGAACAGAAACAGAATTCCTCCCAATGGATTAAAGCGCGGCAGCAAGGAAAGATTCACAAAGAATTCACAGCTTTGCAATTGTGTCAGGAAATTCAAGCTCATGAAGGCTCCATATGGACCATAAGATTCACCGCGGATGGTCGGTATCTAGCAACTGCAGGGGAAGACAGGGTGATTCATGTATGGGAAGTGCAAGAATGTGATGTTATGTCTACAAAACAATCCGATGATCCGAATTCTGTCAGTGACACACCAATGGCTGGTAGTAATTCGGATCGTCCACCTCTGCCAGTTATGACTAATATGCAATCAGAAAGAAGGAAAAAGGGGAAGACTTCTAATAAGAAGAAGGGAAATTCACTTCCAGAGTATGTAAATGTACCTGAAATTGTATTTGCTCTCTCAGACAAACCAGTATGCACTTTCAGTGGTCATCAAGATGATGTCCTGGACCTATCTTGGTCAAGTTCTCAGGTCAGTTTTCATGCTCGTATCAGTTTACTACTCCGTTTCCTTCTAATCTGTACCAAAAAGAACGATACCTTTCTATATTTACAATAAACTTAGCTCTAAGAATTCATATTATCCTTAATGACATGCTCTTATAGACATAGGGATGTGCATTTACACACTACTGATATGTGTCAAAGGTATTTCTTTATTTATATAACTCCACAACAGTCAAACTACATCATATAAAACGAAATGGAGTGAGATAAAATATCAATTGCTGAACAAGAAGGAATTATCTGATAAGGAGATTATTCCAGTGAAATCTTGACTTGACATGCTAGATGAAATTTTGATGCAGCAACTCCTTTCATCCTCAATGGACAAGACAGTCAGGCTATGGGATATCGAGACTCAGAGCTGCTTAAAAATGTTTGCACATAACGATTATGGTGAGATACCATGTTACATTGTAGCTACTCATCAATCAACGCCCGTGTTAAATTTACCATCACACATTTTTACATCTGATGAATCTCTGTGCGGCAGTGACCTGCATACACTTCAATCCAGTAGATGATGACCACTTTATCAGCGGTTCACTGGATGGAAAAGTTCGAATTTGGAATGTATCTGATCGGAAAGTTGTGGACTGGACAGATCTTCATGAAATGGTTACTGCTACTTGCTACTCTCCTGATGGCGAGGTAGTTATATCTCCAACTTTTACTCGTTTCCAACATGCCAAAAACAACTTACCATCAATTGTAGTCATATTAGAGAGCATTCACAACTATCTTCAGAATCAACTTATTAGAAGAATCAACAAAAGAAATAGAACAATTGTGATTCTCTAAGAAAAGGTGAATTGTATCACCTGATATTTTTTTGTTTTTCCATTGTTGAAGGGTGCTTTAATTGGCTCACATAAAGGGAGCTGTCGCATGTACAGTACCTCTGGTAAGTAAATCATTGCATAGGTTTCTATTAAAGTGATAATCTGCAGAGAAATGTGAATGTTAACTTCCGACGTGTTTGTGATTTAGAATGCAAGCTGGAACAAAAGGACAGCTTTGAACTCGAACCCAAAAAGAAGTCCGTAGCCAAAAAAGTCACTGGTTTTCAGGTATTTCTCTTTTCTATATCAGCTATTCATTAGGTAACCTTATTTTGCAGGAGACCTATCTAAGACCTGAACTTGTTCATGTCCAGTTTGCTCCAGGGAATCCAGCAGAAGTGCTTATAACTTCAGCTGATTCTCGTGTCAGAATTTTTGATGGATCGGAAATGACCCATAAATTTAAAGGTACTTTCCCTAAAATATAATCACTTGGAGAGTTTGAAATAGGTTATTGTGTACATAAACTGTGGATCTATTATCTTGCATCAGGTTTACGGAATACAAGCAGCCAAATTTCAGCTACATTTAGTCAAGATGGGAAGTATATCGTAAGTGCAAGTGAAGACTCTCAGGTGTATATCTGGAAGAGAGAACAACCTAAAAGTGCAACTAGTAAAACTAAAAGTGTAGTAAATGTTCAATCGTACGAGCACTTCCCATGTAAAGATGTTTCAGTTGCCATCACGTGGCCTGGCAGTATAAAGAATCAGCCACCACTTGCAGATCAGATACATTCAAGAAGGGATTCGAAACATTCCCCACCAACTCCACTTCCCATCAGTGGCTCTCCCACGAGGGAAGACAACTCGGCTGGTGCAAATAGCAAGAGGAATTTACCACCTCTGCCGGCCAAGAAAAACAGTGCAGCGGAAAAAATCCAAACTTGTCAAGATGAGGACTCAGCTCAAGAATCTCCAACAGATCCTGGAGTTGGTGCTAGTGAATCGTTTTCATCAAGTTCTTCATCAATCAGAGATGGCGACTCACCTTCTGTGTCTTCTTCCAGCAGGTTTGATGGTAGCAACAACCAAGGGAATAACATTATCCAATCCACAGCATGGGGCATGGTAATTGTGACAGCAAGCTCGGGAGGGGTAATCAGAGTCTATCAAAACTTCGGGATGCCATTGAAAGCTAGTCGTCCGAACAATCTCTTTTGACACTTAACTAAACAACTTTGTGAATTGAGAAAAAAATGCTGCCTACATTAATCCCATTTCTAGGCATGCAATTTATTCTTTATAGTTGTTAAGAAGTAGAGTCAAGGTCAAGCTGAGTATGCCTTCCGTTTCCAATGTCTATGATGTCAAACAGGCAATTTTGGTACCATTTTAGATTAGACACCAATTAGTCACAGTTTTGTTCAATGTTACAAGAAATTAAGCATTTTTGGCTTGTGAACTTGCTTTGTGTAAAGCTCTGTTGTCTTTTGTAAGTGTCAGCAGATCCGCTGCTGTATATAATCAGTAGTTCGATACATGAGATTTTAACACGTTTACTTAAAAATTTTTAGAACATGATAATTTGAGCTTTTCGAAGAAGGAGGATCACTTGGTTACCTCCAGTATTATGGTGGCTAAGACTCAGATAGATTACCTACTCTTTAAGGAACGAGGATAGAGGCCTTTGTAAGGACTACAAGGTTATCCCGAGTGAAATCCTACTACCCAACTGTCCAACATAAGCTTATGGTGATGGACTTGAAGATCAAGAGGAAGAGGAAGAGGAAGAGGAAGAAGAAGACTTGGTTTGACCAGTCGAGGATCAAATGGGGTGGCTTAAACCCCGCTCGAGCGCGGAGATAGGGGAGAAGTAGAGGCAATGGGGGCCAGGGGGAGTAGTGGGGATGCAAAAATAACATGGCATTAGGGAAGCACGTTTTTGTCGTAGTATTAGCCTTACATATGTAGTGTCCTTTTCATATTTGTAACCATTCTATATCGATTGTGTTTTTGGTACCGCATTATTAAGATGTCGTTACTAAATGTTTTGTACTGCTTTCCATATTAGTTGTCATGTTTTATTCACTATCCTATTATCTTTTTCATAACCATTTTGATTTGCTACAGTTGAGCCAAAGGTCTATCAAAAAACACTCTCTATCTCCACAAAATAAGGTTAAGGTAAGGAAAAAAGCTCTTCTCAAAAGTTCTTGTAAAAAGAAAACTTGATTATGATTCTCACCTGGACTTAAAGGGTTAGTTAGGACAATTGTGATTTTTGCTTTCAGTATTCCTTTTTTATGATAAACAGTATTTTTAATATTTAATTTTTGTAACATTGCGACAATGTCATCCCATTCAGCGAAAACTATGATCGTATTAGAAATGTTGGATCACTATTGAAGCAAAACCCATCCTATACACTGACCAATTTATAGAGAGATAACTTCAACTAGAAACAAATGCTAGTTCAAAAAAATGCTTATCATTGAAGGCATATGTTTTACCTTGGCCAGAACCTAGTACTGAAAACAATAAAATGTGTATTCAAATTTGTTAACACACACATTGCAACTTTCATGGCAATGAAAGTTACACGGTATACGACAGAAATTTCAGCAACTGCTATGATTTAAGCTACCTAGTAAAATTACCTGTTTCAACAATCAACAATGGACTTAGCTAGCAGTCACCCATAGATTTTACCTTCAACTATCGAAATTTGATCTGTTTTTGAAAAAAAATCATTTCTACTCACAAAATTTCAAACTTTTTTCAAGTAAAAGACATATCACAGCTTCAAAAACTCAAATTTTCAAGTTTCAATTTTGAAATCTATGGTCAAACCGAAGCTTATTGTTAAGCATAATCCCAAAATTACGAGTAGTTTAATATCAACAAAACAATTCAAAGCAAAGCCCCAAATTTAACTAAAAAATTACAAAATACATAAAGAAGTTACTAATTCATAAGAAACACAAAATATTAAGCATTGGAAAGTGAAGAAAATTACCCAAGTTGTCGCCGGCGTGCTTTACTTCAATCTGCCTATTTTTCCCTAATTCAAATGAGTTCATTTTTCAGTGAAGAGGAGATTGGAATTTATTTATTTTTGGAAATAAAGTCAAAATAAAATTGATAATTTTAAAATATTAAAAGATGTATGCAAAAATCTCAATTGCAGAAATATTTCTTTTCTCTCAAAAGACATCAACGGAAAAATGTAAGTTTTAATGATTTTTCAAATTTTATTTAGAGATAAACTCAACTTAGAATAGTCAAACTTTATTTTATAACCAAAAAATATCACATTGATATTTTATTTAAAAAATTAAAAAATTATCTATTAATTTAAATAACTTCTTTATTATATTTTATTAAAATGAAAATTTCAATCTATTTATCATATTTTTATAGAATAAACTTCTTGGTTCATTTTTACTTAATAAAATTTGATGTGTTGTAAATGTGAATTATTTTACATAAATAATGTATATATTGAAAGATTCAAATTATTGAGAGGAGCTCATATATTAAATTGGAATTATGTAGAAGAAATTTAAGTTAGTTAGAATTGAATAAAATAGGTATAAAAAAATAGGAAAAATTACGTGGTTAAGCAAACTTATAGTACTTAATTATTCATAATAATTATAGTTTGCTTAATTACCATTCGCGACTAACATTATACATTAATTACGTGGGCTGACTTGAGTTTGTATAATTAGTCACGTTTGTATATATATAATTCGCCACATTTGTATAATTCACAGCTAACAATTTTTTGTTTGATTTGTATTTGTATACGATTGTTTATATTTGTATATGACGATGATTTCCTTTGGTTTTTCAGTTTTGTCATCATATACATTCAATCTTTTTGTGTATACCTTTTTAAAGTTTGTTTAAACGTGTAGTTTTTGGATTTTGTATAATATGATTTATATAATGTAATTTATATGATATATTTTGTATAATTGTTTAAAGTTCATATATTTATGTTTGTATCAATTTGTTATTTCGAGTTTTATTATATTTGTATAATTCCAAACTTTATATACTCAATTATACAAAAACACGTGAATTATACAAACGTACCTGCGAATTATACAAATTATTGTCCTCTCTCGCTCGCCTCTCTCCTCCCTCTCCCAGTCTTGCTCTCCTCTCTCCTCCTTCACCCAATCTCGCTCGCCTCTTTCCTCCCTTTCCTAATCTCGCTTGCCATATATACAAATGCATATGCCTAATATACAATTATCTAACCGATATACATATACAATTCACCTCTCTCCCACTCTTTTCCCTCTCTCGCTCGCCTCTCTCCTCCCTATAACATGTAGCTATGAATTGTAATTATCAAACTATAGTTATGGAGAGTAATTAGGCTATTTTTGAGTGGCTATATGTGAATGTTTTGTATAAACAATATATATATACATACATATATATATATACACACATTTCTAATACATAGTTATGCATCATATATACATGATTATACAATATTGATACATGCATACATAACTATTAATATAATATCGATATATGCATTGCATGTACACACAACTATTTTGTTGAATTTTTTTTTTTACATTTATCTTAATCTCTCTTAATTTATATTATTGTCTCCGTTCATGTATATTTATCCATTTTGAATTTTGAAAGCTCTTAAAAAATAATACAAGTACTTAAAATGAGCAATTCACCACAATACACATATTAATTGATGCATGATTTTAGATTTTAAAAATAAATAATTAATGTTAAGATTAAAATAGAAAAAAAAACGCACATCAAATTAAAAAATGTGTGGCTTTTCTTTGTCTGTATGCATGTTTAGGGAATATTTCGTACATCAAATTAGAAAATTTCCATCAAAATGATTGATTCAAATGTTAAAACTACTTATATTTTTTTCTGATTAATTTTACTAGTCATATTTTTTATTTTTATGAACTTACAAACTTAGTTTGGAGTTATATTGGGATTTGTTACATACTTATATTAGGACTCCCTTAATTGGGAGTACTATTTTAGATTACTGTCATCGTGTGTTATGATGCGTACATTGTTAATTCCCCCGAAATTAATATATATTCTATTCACATATATAACTTATGTGAGCCGTGGTGGAGCCATAATTTTTAATAAGGGGGTTCAAAATCTGAGAAGTAAACACACGAACTAGTGAAAGGGGGTTCGACATCTATTATACATATCTAAAAAATAATTTTAACCATGTATAAATAGTAATATTTTCTGCCGAATGAACCCCCTAAGTATATGCTACCTCCGGTCATGTATGTGAGTATTATTTACGAAAATTAAAGACGTAAAATTGCAACTAATGATGTATTGTTGTAAAACTTAAGAATAAAAGAACAATATAAAGAGGAAGACAAGAAGAATATAAGACAAGAGGAACAATATAAGATAATTTTCTTTCTTTCAAGTGTATTCAACATTATTCTCAACACCACTATTTATAGGATTACATTGAGGAATACCAAAGGATGTCGATTGTCATAAACATTACATTAAACCTTGTGAATTACTACACATTAAGGAGGAAATAAACCTAGGAGTTATGGTCATCCATTTGACCATATTATCAAAAATATTACTACTTATAAAGGAGGAAATTAATCAAGGAGCTATGATCATCCATTTAACCACTAAAATGATTTACAACATGTATATCTTATTTCATTCTTTGTGGAGTACTAGAAATTATATTTTCGATAGACTTTCGATTGAATGAAAAATATATACTAAGTATTTCCTCTACCCCAATATATGTATCATTCTTAGTATTACTTTTTAATATTCTATTCCAAAATAACTTAAGCAAAGTTTTTTAGATGAAATTATCGCATACTTTAATTTGTTATTAAAGTTCAGAAATTGAATCTCATGCTATTTATACTTTTCCCATGAGAAACAAATCAAACTCATGATAAAACAAAAAAAAAACATATTGAAAATATAGTTAAGCAAATAAAAGTCTTTTCGATCCTCCTGCCAAAAGGAGAGACTCACACTATACCAAAAAGGTTTTAGTGGTAATTATTATTTGTAAATGTCCCTAAAATCTATAATAATATTGGTTCCAATGATAATTAACTAATATCGATAAAGAGTTAAACACTCTTTATTAGTAATATTTATATTTACTACTGTTGAAGGTTATTTTTGTTAGTGTCAAAATCTTTTAATTTGTTGATCACATGCATAAATTAGGTTTCAAGCATTTGCACAAACATGGGTGCATGACGTTGGTCTCTTGCCCCAATAAGAAAACCTGTTAATTAATTATATCAAATATATATTAAAAAAAAAACAAATTAAAGAATAAATTAGTTAAATGTGCACCATGGATTCTCTTTAATAATTTTTGTGTTAAAGGTACATATTCGAGGGAAAAACATGCAGAATAGAATATATTTAATCTATATTAGGTACTATAGTTGTAGTTTAAGAAAGTTGTAATTTGTAGCTATAATTTTCTTAATTATTGGTATTTGCTTGATTTGTATAATTCACTTGATTTGTATAATTTGATACCTGATAGTATAAATCTAGAATTTTGTATATGATTATCCTAGCTATTTGATACAATTTATGAAAAATTCATAATAAATTACTATGTTAGTATATTGGCAAGCGAAATATACAAATGAAATTCTGAAAAATTCCTAAATATATAAATACAGAATTTATATATACTTATCATATTTGTATATTCACAAGCAAAATATACAAACGAACATAAATATACAAACCACACCCTCCATAGTCAACTAAATTATAGCTATAAAACACAATTATCAAAACTATAACTATAAAGCTTTAAAATCTATTAGATTTGCTATTTCTAAATTTTTCTCAATAAACAATTGATCAAGTTTGACTATATATATATGGTGTGTGGACCAGACTGAAAACATGATATATTTTCTTTGTCAGAAGCATGAAGAATACATACAAAAAGCAACAATATAATGCAGTGCCCATATAGCAAGTTAGTCAGGCAGATTCATCAAAATCAAGAAAGAAGGATCTCTAAGCCAGAAGAAGAAGAAGAATTTAAAGACTGTTCTACTCTTCTCGAATTTCGTGCCAACAAATCAGAAACAACCCACTCTGTCATGCACGTTTCAGTCTTGTTTTATTTGACTGCTTACCTCATCCTTATTTATAATTTGGAAAAAAAAATTTGGCCAGAATTTGGTCACAATGGTAAATAATATATTTCACGTTATGTTATTTTATCTTTTTGAACATTTTTACCATTTTCACTTTAATGCTTTTAATTAAAAAATGGAAAAAAGATCATTTATTTTAAAATAAAAAACATATTATAAACTTTTTAAATTTCTGGCCAAATTTTCTGACCATTTAGCATATAAAAAGAGTTAAGACTTAAGACTAGTGATTGCGACCTGTTGAGGCATTTTTTCGACAGTCTTCGTATTCAATGTTTATAATTTCTAATCGATATATATATACAGCGATATTATACATTAGTTCTATGATTTTATCAATTATATAATTACATTTTTCTCTAATAATCATCTTTTATAATGATATTTTATTATAATGGTCAAATTCTTATGAAAATTAATTTATCATACTAGAGTGTGTTATATCATAAAGTTTTTTTATTTTATTGTTCATTTAATGTCGGATCGCATATTCAAAAATGACGCTCTTCAAATTTTTTTTACACCAAAAATTTAAATTCATAATTAAGGATGAGCAGTCCCAATTATATCATAAAAGTTGGAGTGAGTGTGTTACAGGAGAAACTATCAAATCGTTAGCGTGATTGTTGGGGCAATTGGGCACGGAATCCCAGAAATATTTTGGGTGAGGTGTTAAAGTACAGTAAACACAGAAACCTCGGAGTTTGAGAATGTAACAGGGTGGGCATATTTTGGTGTCTTTTAAGAATGTTGTCCCCATATTCTTGTATGTGTGGGTGGTACTGTGTGCATAACTCGCTCCCTTCGCTTCTCATAATTTTTTTATTGATTTTTTTGTCGGTGTTCGATATTTATATGAAAGTTCGATTAGTATAAATATTTACTTTAAATATAAAACGTTTCTTAACAAAAATGATTCTATACCTAATGGGCTCAAATCTAAAATGTTTTGATTAAAGATGAAGGAATATTTACTATTCTATCACAATCCTTATTGGTCACTTCTCATGATTAGTAGTAGTATAAAATGAGAAAGTAGCACTACAATAAAAGAGAGATTCAGTGACAATTAATTTTCCTTTGACCGACAATATATATTTGTTATAGCAAAAAACTTTAGCGACAATTGAGTTACTTATATTTTATCTAGAGTTGTTAAAGTCTTTGGCGATATTTTTATTCTAACCAAATTTTCTAGCCAAAAGAATTTTTCCTATACACAATACAAGTAAAATTGGAGGGAGGAAGTAGTACCACTTATATGATCAAATTTATCATTATAGAATCATGATTAGTACAAAATTGTTTAAGAAATCATTGTTGAAATTATTGCAATTAGTAGAATCAAGCATTGGGAACATGACTCTAGTTTCTTGGGAAAATGAATATTATATACCCTCTAGATCTAAGCTAGATTTACTAAGAATAATTCCTAGAATTGGACAAAAGTAACAAATTGGAATTTTTCAAGTACTACTACTAATGCCGTACTCCCTCCGTGTCATTTGTGTGGAAATTTTAAAGGACAAGGGCTCGTTTTGTACGAGAAATAAGGGATAATTAATTTTGAAATTATTTTTAAGTGCAAGTTTATTTCATATTTAGTTGAGATAAAATTGTTGAATAACTTATTTCATGATTGTAATAATATTTTTATCCCACATTTTAAGAGTGAAATAACAATTTTGAGATAATTAATCTCAAAATAATTAATTTCTGAATAACTTATTCTCAATCAAAACGAGCCCTAAGTATATGGATTTGGTAAAAGAATTACTTAGATTCTCAATGTTTTTGAAATCAAAATTTACATATTAAAAAATTTATATAATAAGAAGTGGTATTATATATTATATTATAGGTATCGTTGAACAAATCAAAATAGTATGATGAATAACTATTGTGGAACGTAAGAAATATAATAATTATTAATAATTAGAAATATCTCAAAAAAAACGTCTTTCCTCCCTAATTATTACTAATACTATTGGTAAACTAATTGAAATAGGAGTATAAAAGAATATGAGACATTAATAATAACAAAGAGAGTCACCACCATAAAAGATTGTGATTGGGCGTTAGTTGCCCCTTCTTCCTTAATTGACAAGAGGTATCAAATCTAAAATTCTGAATATAAGCTGTCTTTGGTATTTGATAGGGAGTAATATTTTACCCTTCTAAAGTGAATTTTTCAAAAATTAATCAGATCTTAAAGTAGTGATATTAGACTTCGAATGAAAAATCAAATAAAAAATTGTTTTAAGGTTGATGAAAACGATCTTAAATCTACCTATGTAAGAATATTTACGGACGTAATATACAACTGTATATAAAAAAAATGTAATCAAAGTAGGATTAAAAGAAAAGTAATGATAACAAAATAGCAAAACATATAAACAAAAGTTGTATATGCACTAGACGATCATAAACTTGCAATAGACAATCAACACTACTCAAATGAGCAATATTATAGATAATTAATCGTGGAAATGTTTGCTGGATAAACTCATTTCAATACATGCATTAAGGGGGATATATATCTTTTGTATCATTTCATGGATCAGTTTATGAAAAAATTAGTTAAGACAATATTATATATCAATACGATTTATATTAGATTACTGTAAGATATCTACTTAGAAATTAAAATTTAGATTTCATGTCTAACATAAAGCTACTACAAATAACTACAAAAAAGTACATCCATTCTCCAAAACATATTCAGCATAAATTTATAAAACAAAGCAAACTACAAATAAATGGAAAGATAACCCCCAAAAAAAAAAAAACTAGAGATTCTAGGGTTTAGAGACAACTTTTCTTCCTAACATATGAATTCCTTCTACAGTACAAACTATTGCTGACAAAATTGTCAGCTTCCAAATGACTAACATGGACATAGGAAAAGAAGGTGAAATACAAGACTAAAAGCAAGATAGTGCTAACTCAGCATCGATCCGCGACTATTTTGGCTCTTTTTCTGAACATTTCATCTACTAGTAATTATAGTACATTATTACTAGTGGAAGAAGAGCTAAAACTCGCGGAAAGCTCATTCCAATTACCATTACTCAGCCAGTTTTCGTTTCCTAAAAACTGACGTGGCATACTTGCAACATGATCTTGGTGGTCTTCCATTTTCATCAATGCCAGCTGAGTCAACATAGGGTTCGAAACTTTGGGCCTTATTTGACTTATGACACCACCTCCACCCGCGTCATTACATGTGTAATGAGCCTGGTGGAAAGGGTAAAGCCCAGAACCAAAGGCAGAGCCAGAACCAGAAGCAGGAGATGAATCCAATCCCCCGTATAAATTATAAGGGAATTGGTTCACTAGTTGTTGATGTAGCCTCCATTGCTCTAAGTTGCTACCCATTCCAAGCTGAAAATTCATGTTTTCATTTGTTCCCATGACGATTGGAGCTGGTGATGACGAAGAAATTGATGTGTAATTCATTTCGTTTGGGGTGAAGTGTTGATCAGTCAATTGTCCTAACGGGGACATGAAACGTAGAGGGTGAATTGGAGGGTTCATAAGACCAAATAAACTAGTTGTTGATGATGGACTTGAAAAAGTACTATTGTTATTGCTTGTGGAACCAGAATTAGTAGCTTGAGATTTGGAAGTATTATTATTATTGCTGGATTTAGCACTAGTAATAGTAGTAGTACTACTGCTACTAGTGCTACTTCTTTTGTTCCTACGACAGCCTCCACCCACGGGGACGCTCCTCAGAGCACCCCCTCTCGTCCAATACCTTCTGCAAGTCTTGCAGAAGTGACGAGGTTGGGAGAGGCTGTAGTTATTGAAGTAGCAAAACTTTGTGTTTGTTGACTCACAACGAGGGCATTTTTGAGTTGCCTCTGACATTGGTATGTTTGCTAACCGGGCTTGATCTGCCATCGAGCCTGGTCTGATTGAACCTCCACCACCACCCACATGATGAGGTTGAGGTGGAGGTGGTGGTGGTGGTGGAGGAGGAGGAGTACTCGCTAGTGGACGCGGTGGTGTTGGTTGTGATTGTCCTGATAGAAGTTGAGGATTTGGGATGTTATATCCAACTTGCTGAAAAATGAATTAAAAAATTGTTTAGTATATGCTACAAATAATTTAAAGAAGTCAAAATACAAATAAAAGTTGAATAAGAATATTTATCTTTTTATGAATTCTTTACTTTTTTTTGTTCAAGAAGCTAGCTATTGACATTAGAATTTAGAATCAACATATTATTGTTTCAAAAAAAAAACATACCTGTTGCCAGTTGGATGGATCAAGATAAGCAGAAATAGAGGAAAAAACCATAGCTTAATTTCTTGAATAATGTAAAATTCACTTTTGTAAAAGTTTGGAATGGGATATTGTTAGTGGAGAATATCACATCAAAATGGAGGAAGAAAGAAAGAAAGGGAGAAAGCAAGAGAGAATAAAGCTAAAGAGAATTGAGAATATATATAAGGAGTAAGGAGGTTGAATAAAGTGGATAAAGGACTTTATAATATGCTATTGCATTTATTATGTACATATATACAATTAGGTACTTGGTTTATTTCTCACTTGTCTATTTTTGTTTTGTTTATTTTGCTTTTTAAGAATTCAAGAGGATCTTTGCTTACTTAGTCTTTAAGCTTCTTAATTATTAAATCTTACCTTGCTAATTATTAAGAGTCGTTTGGTTCACATTTACGAAAAAAATTATAGTCATGGAGAAAAATATTTATGCACTGATTAATAACGCAGGAATTGTTATGAAACGAATGATAGTGTGACGATGATCGTACAATGAAAGATTGGATACTCTCCTTGTTTCAATTTGTTTATCTAATTTTGTCTTGATACAAAATTTAAGAAAGTAAAAGAAACTTTCGAATTTTGTTGTATCTTAATCTATAACAAAACGTGCAATCATTGAATAACTGAAATTGTCTAAGTGGAAATAGATTTCTTATCATTCAATGAGCATCTTGTATTTCATAAAAATTGGGGGCAATATAATCCTTACGTAAGGGCCATCCTATCCAACTTTCAGGCATTAAGATACGTTTCAAGCGTGGATGATTATCGTAAGAGATTCCCAACATATCATATGATTCTCGTTCTTGAAAATCCACGCTTTTCCAAACCCAGAAAACATACGGAATTCTAGGATTCCTCCTGGAGGCAAATACTTTTATGCATAGCTCTTCTGGTTGATCCACACCATCCTCTATTCTCGTAAGATGATACACACTAGCTAACAGCCCGCCAGGCGCTACATCATAGGCACATTGAGAGCGTAGATAGTTGTACCCATATACATAAAAAATGACAGCAATGGAATGCCAATCCTCGGGCTTTATTTGTAAAGTCACTATTCCTTGGTTATCAAAGCCCAAAGATCTATGAATTAGCCTATGCTTGACTAGCCAAGCAAACAAACGACTCTGCAATTTTTTTATCTCTCCCGCATTTTTATTTGTATAAGTATTTCACATTTACGATGAAATTTATGTGTCTTTAGATAATTTTTCTAAATCTAATTACCTACAACATTCATAATACAATCCAATAGAAATAATATTTTGCATGTAATTTTACATGGCACATATTTTAGCTGGTATTATGTGCATCTTAAAATTAAAGTTAAGTTTACTACTTTTCTGAATATTCTATTTAGCGAGGAAACCAATACAATAAAATAATGCATATGATATAATATGTTACTCCCAAGATAAATGATTAAAACTATAAGTGATGAATTATTTAATTTGAGAAAAAAGGCAAGTCTTGGGTGCTTTAGACAAATATTCTCAATTTTGTGAGGGACAAAATCAAATGTAACTTTTTCTACGTCCCCCCGCCCCCCCCCCCCCCCAACCCTCAAAACCTGCCCCTA
>JAJOOH010004229.1:0-21020 GCA_029582605.1 Solanum gracilifrons
TGTTAGAGAGTTTATATAGGATCCAGGCCCAATTAGCTATTGTTAAAAGGGTCTAGGGATTAGAAAGAAGGGTTATGAAAACTATTATGTGAAGCTTTGGCTTTCTGATCCTCTCATCTCCCTTCTATGGTCTTGTATCTCATCCCTTTCTGGTTACTTCTTTCTCGGTTTATCTCTCCTTAGTTAGTGTATTATTACTTGTTGTGCGTATTATACGTTGTAATTTGAATCCAATATATATTACATTTTGTGTTGGGAATCGAGTTTGTTACATTGGTGCTTTCATCCAGAGGTCTTCAATGGAGGACCAAATATTTCGAACTATCGACGGATCAATTAAGGTTGTGAAGGATTCATGGTCAAAGGATATTGCTGAGATTCGATGTATGTTACAAGAGGTTGTAGGGAAATTATCTCCGACCACACCTCAATTTTCCTTTGATTCATGTTTGTCCATGGAAGTAGATTCCGTGAAAATACCCAGATTCAACGGTGATGACCCTGCGACATGGGTGATGAATCATATGTTGCAACATTTGGGGCATCTGTAGCAACATTTGATTCATCTGTTGCAACATATGATAATTTCGGCAACTATGTTTATTTATTTCGACAATTATGATAATTTTAATGGTTGCACACAACTACATAAGAATTTATCATATTTCACAATATTCTTGGTAATGCTTAGAAATAGAAAAAAAGACCACAACAATCAACACGAAGATTAGCTTCCAGTTGTTACAACATTTACTCTTCTTCTTCTCCTTCATTACCCATTTTTGTTACTTCTTTTAATATGACTTTCATCATCAATTTCCAACTCCTTATTTCTCTTTGTCAACCTCAGAATAATTAACTTGGATCGTATATCAACATCTTCACGATCCCTCCATCTAAAAAAGTTGCATGCATTCTCCTAAAATACACCACAAAGAAATTTAAATTAAAAAAAAACTAAAATAAAGACAAACAACAGATCTCCATACCAAGATGTACAAATGTACTTAGACGATAGCGTGGACAAGACCAAATTTTTTGATCTGGATTGTTCCCTGACCATGAAGTTTCCATTGAAAGTAAGTCTCCATGTTTGTAGCAGATTTTTCACACCCAACATGAGATCATTTTCATCATTACAAATTCGATTCAATATTACATTTGACATTATATTAAAACTAACAAAAGCAAACAAAACTCATTCATGAGATCTCTAGTACTATGCTATATTTAAATAAATTCATTCTTACTCAATGGCTATATTGCAAAATTAGTGATTTCATTGATTTGACAGTACATGACATATGAATCTCTTATTTATGGATTTGGTTTAACCAAACTAATTCGTTGCGTGTTTAAAAACAAAGAGCATAACAGATTGATGAAATAAATAACATCATTATATCACATGCATTCCAGAGATCCCTGCACTCCATCACATAAGATAAATGAAAAGAGAAAAATGATAGGAGAGAGAGAGGAGACAAAAAGAGAAGTGAGATAAAGCGAAGCAGAGAACTCGAAGCGGTGAGGAAGAAAATGAAATGAAAACTCTATCTTATCTTGAACAACTTAACTTATTTATTTCCATTCTAGAAATGAAATAATGGGCCGATTGGGCCACTTTTAGGTTGGGCTTGCCCATGACTTTTATAAAGCTACGTTTTTTAATCTGTTGCAACATATGTCAATTATGTGTACATGCAAGTAGTATCACCATTAAGAGAGAAATTCAAGCACATAATTTGGCAAACATAAATATAAATATAAACATGGGAACGTGCTATTGATAGTGACATGCAAGTAGTATCATATCATTAACAAAAGAGAAGGCTAGGCCCAGGCTACATAGAAGCAACATCCATATTTACAAAGAAATTAAAGCCAACAAGAAAACCAAAATTTACATCTGAAACGCTCTAGCCTATACTACTTCTTCAGCTAACCAAAAAAAGGACTTGACTGGAGGATTCAGAGTCAACATTGAGCGATTAAACCTGGAGGGGCATCAATATTCTTTCTTGAAGGGTGGTGGATCAGAGCTACCCATGTACTCCGTCGCAATGCCACCTACAGAAAAAACAAACAATCATAGTGAGCTACCCATACACTCCGTCGTAAGACCACCTACAGAAAAAACAAATAGCCATAGTGAGTTACCCATGCACTCCGTCACCAGACAAGACATTATGATATAAAGAAAGAAGACTTACCAAATGATGAAGCTACCCTCCATTAGACAAGATTCAAAAAAACAAACAACAACCATCACTCATGCACAGTGAGAACACAGTTGAAGAAGAAATTATATTAGCTGAGAACAACATAATTACACTCATCGACCACAACAAGAGGATGTAGAGACTTAGATTCTTCCAAGGTGGCAACATCTTCTCAAGGAGATTTTGAGTGGAGAGAGGAGGAGAAATAAAGGAGAAATGAACGAAAATAAAAAACGAGAGCTTTGTAAATTATGAATTAAGGGAACCTAAAGGTTAACCTTTTTATAATGAGTGAGAGTGAGACATGAGGAACATTATGGGCCGTTAATGCCAGTTATGGGTTGGGGATCAATTTGTATCCTGTTGCAACTTCTTCATATTCTATTGCAACTTTCTTCATATTTTGTAGCAATTTCAACACAAAATCAACCAGATTATCAGACAAAATATACATATGTTGCCATATATGCCAATTTGATGGATGTGTGAATCGATAAATTAGGTACTTTAATAATAAAAAAATGCTAAATTGGACCTTATTTTATTAAATTGGACCATAATTAAGCAAGAAAAGAAGAAGATATAATACTATGTTCAACGATTTCCTATGGTGCTATATAACTATCATATGGAATTACTTAGTCATTGGATAATGAACTAGTGGTGTATTAGTATTTGTAAAAATAATTGATAAAATTGTATTAGACCATAATTTTGTATTTAGACATGTTATATGACTATATATTAGGGTAACATGTTGTATTAGGTCATAAATTGATTGAATAAATACCAAAAACCATACGTGAGGTTAGACATATGTTGCAACGTATGCATATTCTGTGGAAATTTCGACACAAAATCGACCAGGTTATCCAACATAATGTATATATGTGTTCATAGATGCCAATTTGATGGATGTGTGAATCGATAAATTAGGTAATTCAATAATAAAAAATGTTAAATTGGACCATAATTAAGCAATAAAAAATGTTCTAACACTATGTTCAACGATTTCCTATGGTGCTATATAACTATCATATGAAATTACTTAGTCATTGAATGATGAGCTAGTGGTATAATAGTATTTATAAAAATAATTGATAAATTTGATGAAGTTTGTTGTATAAGACCATAATTTTGTATTTAGACATGTTATATGACTATATATTAATGTTACATGTTGTATTAGGTCACAATTTAATTGAATTAATACCAAAACCCATATGTGAGGTTAGACATATATTGCAACATATGCTTATTCTGTGGCAATTTGAACACAAAATAGACCAGATTATCCAACAGAATGTACATATGTTACCACATATGCCAATTCAGTGGATGTGTGAATCGATAAATTAGATAATTTAATAATAAAAAATATATTAAATTGGACCATATTTAATTATATTGGACCATTTAGTTGTAACACCTCAATATTTGAAAGAACTAGAATTTGGAAGAAACCGTTTTTTTTAAATAATCAAATTTGGAAAGTTTGACAAAATTAAGCTAAGGATGAGTTTTGGGTCAACTTCAAACGACCATATATCCTATCTCATAATGATTTAGGTGTTCTAACAGATACCGTAGGAAAGAACTTTGAATTATCTTTCCAACGCCGCCAAAATTTTCTCAATTTCGAGTTCGTATGATGGAGATATGGCCATTCAAAGTTGGGCAGTCTAGATAAGGAAAGTCTAAACGGATTTTAGAAGGGTATTATGGTCTTTTCACTACCCAATTAATTAAATTCGTTTTTAGTAATTAAATTGAGGTCTAAACTGATTGTATTCAATTTATGCTTTACAAAATTAAGTTAGGGTTTTGAGAGAAGAGAAAAGAAGAGGAGAAAAGAGGAGAAGAAGCAAGGATTCATCACATTCTTTAAGTTAAGCTTGTGGATTTCGCCAAGGGTTGATCCCTATGAGGTATGTGAGATTACATAGCGTTGGGATAGTTCACCCACGCGCCAATCATGATTCAATTTAGTATAATTGTGTTCTTGAAAGAAAAGATTATGAGTTCTTTATGAATTTTGTTTAAGTTTCGTTTGAATCTTGATTGTGAGTTTTGGAGGAATTCTTAGGGGTGATTTGGTGAGATTTAAGGTTGTTTTTGAGTTGATTCTTGTATATTTTAGTTATGTATTCAAATCTAATCCTTTGGGGAAGGAAACATTCAAATCTAGGGAGTTTAGATTTGAAAAACAAGTAAGAAAATTCATCAAAAATCTGGGGAGGGGGCTGAGGCGCTGCACCACTCAGAGCTCCCCAAATGAAGTTCTATAGTTTTAGCTTTGGGGCGCCGCGCCAGCCTGTGCACCCCCAACCCAACTTCTGAAGTTTTCCCTCTGGCGCCCTGCGCCACTCAGAGCGCCAGGGACGCCAGGTCTTCTACCCTTTCCCACTTCTTTCCGTATGAGTTCCCTTGAAACGCACCTATGTTTTCTAGTTGATTTATACACTCTAAGGTACGTCTAAACAACATGAAATCATCCATAACATGAGATCATCCATAACATGAGATCATGAGCCTTAAGTCCATAATTCAATTCAAGGAAAGTTAAGAGTCAGGTCAAGATAAGTTCATAGAGTTTTCCAAAAGTCTTTTACAAACGTTTTAACTTTGTTTTAAGACTTGAGTTTTGAGTTGAGTAAAGAGTAAAGATTGATGTTCATTTCTTCAAAAGAGTATATTGGGACTTGTATTCCCAAAGAGTAAATGCTTTCACATTTAAACAAGAGAGGAAACATCAATTTCCAAGAGAACCTTTGAGCTAGTTTTGAGTAATTATCTCAAACCACATAAAGAGTGTTTGTTTTTAAACATGTGATGAGTATTTTGGGAGTAGTATTGAGCATCGATATGGGGACGAGTTCAGATATCTCAAGTCTCCATAAACCATGTGGCCAACGTGGGTAGAAAGATTTATACTTTTTTAGATGGTTTCTTAGTGCTTTTTAGCATAGACTAGTGGATCCACTTAGTTCAGGTGTTCTATATCCCGACAAGTTATTGGACAGTTCTGGCAGCATGGGTGAAACGATGTATCATCACATTAGCTCATAGTGATGGTTGTTGGTTAGAGAAACTTCCATAGAATTATATTACTTTATGTATAAATATAAATTGAGTTGGTATTGTATTTCTTTAACACATTGAGTTGCTACCTATTGTTTTAAATGCCTTATATAAACTGCATTTTTACTGTTGTTTATTTTTACATTGAGTTGAGTATTCATGAGTTGAGTAAAGTTGAGGTAAGTGTCTCTTTCAGTATTCATTCAAGCTTATGTTGTGTTTAGTTTTCCCCTCGCATGCTCGTACATTCAATGAACCGATGTCATTTGGCCTGTATCGTTTTATGATGCAGATACATGTAACCAGGATCAGCATCCACAACCTTGTTGATCCAGTCGAGCACTCAGAGTCAATTGGTGAGCCTCCTTGCTTTCTGGAGGATCCCTTTGGTTATGTTTTGTTTTATTGCTTTTGGTTATTTTAGTAGTTAGAATGATCGGGGGTCTTGTCCCGACATCCCTCTTAGTATCTAGAGGCTTCATAGACATTTAGATATTACTTCTTTAGTCTTGATATTTCAGTTGTTTGATTTAAAGACTTGAGTTGCCATTTTTGCTAAGTTGAATGTTATTTTCTAAACGTTCTCAGTTTATCTATTCAGACAGTTTATTTAAGATTGTGTTTAAGTACATTTTCTGTTGATTAAGTCTTTCGCTGAGAGTCTAACCAAACCAAGGGTTCGCTTGGGGCCAATAATGGTTCTGGAGTGCCAGTCCCGCCCAGGGTGTAGGCTCGGGGTGTGACAAACTTGTTATTATAGCATAGAGTTCAAGAGTCATAGGGAGTCTATGAAGCCGTGTCTATAAAGTCCTAATTATCGGTGTGAAGCGCGCCACATCTATAATTATGGGCCTGCAACATTTAGTAATTTCATTCACTTCTTTCATACTCATTTTGTGCGGTGGAGTTCATCTCTATAAAGTCCCTTTCTAAGTCGTGCTTGTGTGTTTCTTTCAGTTGATCACGCCTCCACGAAGAGCTGTCTGAGGTCGCCCTGCTAGAGGAATGTAGAGGAACAAGGGGTACCTAATGCACCTGAAGTGCAACCCCAGGGAGACGTCACCAATGTTGAATTTCGGGAAGCCATCTGAATGCTTAGTCAAGCTGTGACCAACCAAGTGGGACAAAGGGGGATTCAACAGGATGTAGCTGATACGTCTAGGATCCGAGAGTTCCTAAGGATGAATCCTCCGAGCTTCACTAGTTCAAGCATCACTGAGGATCCAGAGAACTTCATTGATGAGCTATAGAAGGTTTTTTAGATTATGCATGTCACTGATGCTGAGAGAGTGAAATTAGATGCATACAAACTAAAGAGTGTCACTAGAATCTGGTTTGATCAATGGAAGAAGGGTAGAGCTGAGGGTACACCGAATGTGAGTTGGGCTATGTTTGAGGAGGCTTTCTTGGGGCGTTACTTTCCCTGGGAACTGATATAAGCCAAGGTACGAGAATTCCTCACCCTTAAGCAAGAGTCAATGAGTGTTCATGAGTATAGTCAAAAGTTCACCCAACTTTCCTGTTATGCCCCGGAGATGGTTGCGGATATGAGGAGTATGATGAGTCTATTTGTTGTTGGATCGTCTCGTTTGTCGAGTAAAGAAGGTAAGACTGTGATGCTAATAGGTGATATGGACATAGAGAGGCTGATGATTCATGTGCAGCAGGTTGAGGAGGATAAACTGAGGGATAGAGAAGAGTTCAAAAATAAAAAAAGGCTAAGACATCTGGGAATGAGTCCGAGCAGCAGAAAAATAATGCCAACCGGGCATCCTTCCAACAAAAACAAAAGGGACATGCTTCATCATATGCTAGTGCACCTGCACCCAGAAAACAAATGTGAGTACAATAGTCAGAATTTACAGCACTTCAGAGCTAGACCTGCGCAGTCTCAAAGTAGTGTGGCACAAGGAGGTAAATGGGCTCTTATATGTGCTAAGTGTGGTAGGAACCACCCAGGTAAGTGTCGCGATAGCTCCACTGGTTGTTTCAAGTGTGGTTAAGAGGGTCACTTCATGAAAGAGTGCCCTAAGAACCAACAAGGAAATGGGAATCAGGGAAATAGAGCCTAATCTTCATCAGTTGCTCCACCAGACAGAGCTGTATCTAGAGGAGCTACTTCAGGGGTAGGCGGAGGATTAAACCGTCTTTATGCTATCACTAGTCACGAAGAGCAATAGAATTCGCCGGATGTTGTCACTGTTATGATCAAAGTCTTTACTTATGATGTTTATGCTTTGCTACATCCAGGAGCGAGTTTATCTTTTGTGACTTCATATGTTGCAATGAATTTTGATGTTCTTCCTGAGAAACTTTGTGAGCCCTTTTGTGTTTCTACACCTGTTGGGTAGTCTATTCTAGCTAAACGGGTCTATCGTAATTGTACCATTTTCGTCAACCACAAGAGCACCATGACTGATTTAGTTGAGTTAGACATTGTAGATTTTGATGTCATTCTAGGTTTGGACTGGCTTCATGCCTGCTATGCCTCTATTGATTGTAGAACTCGAGTTGTCAAGTTCCAGTTTCCTAATGAGCCAGTCTTTGAGTGGAGGAGTAGTTCAACAGTGCCTAAGGGTCATTATATTTCATACCTTAAGGAGATAAAGTTAGTCTCCACGGGGTGTGTCTATCACTTAGTCCGAGTTAATGATTCTAGTGTTGAGACACCTCCTATTAAGTCAGTTCTAGTTGTGAGTGAGTTTCCAGAAGTCTTTCCTGATGATCTACCCGGAGTCCTCCTGAGAGAGAAATAGATTTCGATATAGATATTCTTCCTGATACTTGTCCTATATCTGTTCCGCCATATAGAATGGCTTCAACAGAGTTGAAAGAGCTAAAAGAACAATTGAAAGATCTCCTTGATAAGGGTTTTATTCAATCAAGTGTCTCACCTTGGGGTGCTTCGGTCTTATTTGTGAGAAAGAAAGATGGTTCCCTTAGAATGTGTATAGATTACCGTCAGTTGAACAAGGTTACTATCAAGAATTTGTATCCTCTTCTGAGAATTGATGATCTCTTCGATCAGCTTCAGGGTGCCACTTGTTTCTCTAAGGTAGACCTTAGATCAGGCTACCATCAGTTGAGAGTAAGGGAATGTGATATTCCAAAGATAGCGTTCAAGACCCGTTATGGTCATTATGAGTTCCTAGTTATATCATTTGGTTTGAACAATGCTCCAGCAACGTTCATGGACCTTATGAATAGAGTATTCAAGCCTTATTTAGATATATTTGTTATCGTGTTCATTGATGACATTCTAATCTATTTGAGGAATGAGGAAGATCATGCTAGCCATATCAGAATAGTCCTCCAAACTCTAAAGGATAGAGAGTTGTATGCTAAGTTCTCTAAATTTGAGTTTTGGCTTGAGCCTGTGGCATTCTTAGGCCACATTGTTTCCAGTGATGAGATTAGATTTGATACTTAGAAAATAGAGGCAGTGCAGAATTGGCCTAGACCCACATCTCCAACCGATATTAGGAGTTTATTGGGGTTGGCTGGATATTAGAGATGGTTCGTAGAGGGGTTCTCATCTATTTCGTCCCCTTTAACCAAGTTAACTCAGAAAACAGTAAAGTTTCAATGGTCTGAAACTTGTGAGAAAAGTTTTTCAGGATTTGAAAAAGAGGTTGACTACTTCCCCAGTATTGACCTTACTTGAAGGTACGCAAGGCTTTGTTGTATATTGTGATGCGTCTAGAATTGGTTTGGGTTGTGTGTTAATGCAAAATGGAAAAGTTATAACTTATGCCTCCAGACAGTTGAAAGTTCACAAGAAGAACTACCCAACCCATGACTTAGAGTTGGCTGTCGTAGTAGTTGCTTTGAAAATATGGTGTCATTATTTGTATGGTGTTCATGTAGATGTATTCACTAATCACAAGAGTCTTCAGTATGTATTTTGTCAGGAAGAGCTAAATCTCAGACAGAGAAGGTGGTTAGAGTTGCCCAAAAATTATGACATGAGTATTCTTTATCACTCAGGTAAGGCTAATGTTGTTGCTGATGCCTTGAGTAGATTGTCTATAGGTAGTACCACCCAATTTGGGAAGATAAGAAAGAGTTAGCAAAAAAGGTACATAGACTTGCACGATTAGGAGTTCAACTAATGGATTCCACAGAAGGAAGAGTAGTGGTGATGAATGAGGCTGAATCATCATTAATGTCAAAAGTAAAAGAGAAGAAAGACATAGATCCTATTTTGCTTAAATTGAAGGCAAATGTTCATAAGCAAAAAGTAATGGCTTTTCAACAAGGGAGAGATAGTGTATTGAGGTATCAAGGTAGATTATAGTGTATTGAGGTATCAAGGTAGATTGTGTGTACCAAGGGTGGATGAACTCCAAGAGAGGATCATGGAGGAAGCTCATAGCTTTAGATATTCTATCCATCCGGGATCCACAAAGATGTATCATGACTTGAGAGAGGTATATTGGTGGAGTAGTTTGAAGAAAGGTATTGCTGAGTTCGTTGCTAAAAGCCTGAATTGTAAACAAGTTAAAGTAGAGCACCAAAGGCCCGGTGGTATGGCTCAGAATATAGAACTTTCGGAATGGAAGTGGGAGATGATCAATATGGATTTCATCACAGGTTTACCAAGGTCTCGCAGACAACATGATTCTATTTGGGTGATTGTTGATAGAATGACGAAATCAGCCCACTTTTTGCCGATAGAGAATACCCATTCAACAGAAGATTATGCTAAGTTGTATATTCAGGAGGTAGTCAGACTTCATGGGGTTCCGGTATCGATTATTTCAAATAGAGGAACACAATTTACTGCACAGTTCTGGAAATCTTTTCTGAAAGGCTTGGGTGCAAAGGTGAACTTAAGTACTGCTTTTCATCCTCAAACAGATGGTCAAGCAGAGCGCACTATTCAGACTTTAGAAGATATGTTGAGGGCCTGTGTTATTGATTTCAAAGGGAATTGAGATTATTACCTACCTCTCATTGAGTTCACTTACAACAATATTTACCACTCTAACATCCAAATGGCTCCTTATGAAGCTTTTTACGGGAGAAGATGAAAATCTCTTATTGGATGGTTTGAAGTTGGTAAAGTTGGGTTGATAGGACCAGACTTAGTTAATCAAGCTATGGAGAAAGTTAAAGTCATTCAAGAGAGGTTGAAAACAGCGCATAGTCGTCACAAATCCTACAATGATGTTAAAAGAAGGGAGTTAGAGTTTGAAGTAGATGATTGGGTGTACTTGAAAGTTTCACCCATGAAGGGTGTTATGATATCTGGTAAGAAGGGTAAGATTAGTCCCCGGTATATTGGCCCTTACAGAATATCCAAAAGAATTGGTAGTGTAGCTTATGAGTTGGAGCTACCACAAGAATTAGCAGCAGTCCATCTGGTATTTCATATTTCCAAGTTGAAGAAATGCATGGGAGATCCTTCACTTATCATACCAACTGAAGATATTGGTATCAAGGATAGCTTGTCTTATGAGGAGAAACCTGTTCAGATTCTATACTGTCAGGTTCACAAGTTGAGGACCAAGGAAGTAGCATTAGTCAAAGTTCTTTAGAGAAATCAGTTTGTTGAGTAAGCTACTTAGGAAGCTGAGGAGGATATGAAGAAGAGATATCCACATCTCTTTGAGCTTGGAGAAATTCTAGACCAAGGTACTAATTCTTTTCTTAGTACTCTTTAATTGATATTCTTAATGTGTTAGATTTGCTTATTGGGTGTTTGAGCTAAATGTTAGATGTTACACCCTTAGCCTACTAAGAGTAATCTCATTCGAGGACGAATGTTCCCAAGGGGGAGATATTGTAATACCTCGCTATTTGAAAGAACTAGAATTCGGAAGAAACTGTTTTTTTTGGAAATAATCAAATTTGGAAAGTTAGACAAAATTAAGCTAAGGATAAGTTTTGGTTCAATTTCAAACGACAATAACTCCTAGCTCAACATGCGTTAGGTGTGCTACCAGATACCGCAGGAAATATTTTTGAATTATCTTTCCAACGCCGCCAATTTGAAGACCGGATTTTAGAAGGGTATTATGGTATTTTCACTACCCAATTAATTAAATTCATTTTTGGTAGGTAAGTTGGGGTCTAAGCTGATTGAATTCAGTTTACGCTTTACAAAATTAAGTTAGGGTTTTGAGAGAAGAATAAAGAAGAGGAGAAAAGAGGAGAAGAAGCAAGGATTTGTCACGTTCTTGAAGTTAATCTTGTGGATTTCGCCAAGGGTTGATCCCTACGAGGTATGTGAGATCACATAGCATTGGGTTAGTTCACCCACGCACCAATCATGATTCGATTAAGTGTAATTGTGTTCTTGAAAGAAAAGATTATGTGTTCTTGATGAATTTTGTTTAAGTTTCATTTGAATCTTGATTGTGCATTTTGGAGGAGTTTTTAGGGGTGATTTGGTGAGATTCAAGGATGTTTTTGAGTTGATTCTTGCATATTTTAATTGTGTATTTGATTATAATCGTTTGGGGAAGGAACCATTCGAACCTAGGGAGTTTAGAGTTGAAAAACGACCAAGAAAATTCATCAAAAATCAGGGGAGGGGGCTGGGGCGCCGCGCCACTTAGAGCTCCCCAAATGAACTACTGTTGTTTGAGCTCTAGGGCACCGCACCAGCCAGGTGCCAACCCAGCTTCTGAAGTTTTCCCTCTGGCGCTCCGTGCTATTCAGAGCGCCAGAGACGCCATGTCTTCTACCCTTTTCCACTTCTTTCCGTACGAGTTCCCTTGAAATGTACCTATGTTTTCTAGTTGATTTCTACACTCTAAGGTACGTCTAAACAACATGAAATCATCCATAACATCAGATCATGAGCCTTAAATCCATAATTCAATTCAAGGAAAGTTAAGAGTCAAGTTAAGAGAAGTTCATAGAGTTTTATAAACGTTTTAACTTTGTTTTAAGACTTGAGTTTTGAGTTGAGTAAAGGGTTAAGAGTAAAGATTGAAGTTCATTTCTTCAAATGAGTATATCGGGACTATGTATTCCCAAAGAGTAAAATGCTTTCACATTTAAACAAGAGAGGAAACACCGCTTTCCAAGAGAGCCTTTGAGCTAGTTTTTGAGTAATTATCTCAAACCACAGAAAGAGTTTTTGTTTTTAAGCCATATGAGCTATGTACTTTGGGAGTAGTTCTGAGCACCTATATGAAGACGAGTTCAGATATCTCAATCTCCAAAAATCATGTGCCAACGTGGGTAGAAACAGTCATACTTTTTAGATGATTACTTAGTGCTTTTTTATCATAGACTAGTGGATCTACTTAGTAGAGGCGTTCTATATCCCGACAAGTTATAGGACAGTTCTGGAAGCGTGGGGCGAGACGATGTATTATCACATTAGCTCATACTGATGGTTATCGGTTAGAGAAACTCCCATGGAATTATATTACTTTAAGTATATATAAATTGAGTTGTTATTGTATTTCTTTAACATATTGAGGTTCTACCTACTGTTTTAAATGCCTTTTATAAACTTCATCTTTACTGTTGTTTATTTCTACATTGAGTTGAGTATTCCTGAGTTGAGTAAAGCTGAGGTAAGCATTTCTTTCAGTATTCATTCAAGCTTATGTCGTGTTTAGTTTTTTTCTCGCATGCTCGTACATTCAATGTACTGATGCCATTTAACCTCCATCATTTTATGATGTAGATACAGGTAACCAGGATCAGCATCCACCGCTACGTTGATCCATTTAAGAACTCAGAGTCAGTTGGTGAGCCTCATTGCTCTTCAGAAGATCCCTTTGATTATGTTTTGTTTTATTGCTTTTGGTTATTTCAGTTATTAGGATGATCGGGGGTCTTGTCCTGACATCTCTCTTAGTATCTGGAGGATTCATAGACAATTAGATATGAGTTCTTTAGTCTTGATATTTCAGTTGTTTGATTTAAAGACTTGAGTTGCCATTTTGGCTAAGTTGAATGTTAATTTCTAAACATTCGCAGTTTATCTATTCAGACAGTTTATTTAAGATTTTCTCTGTTGAGTAAGTCTTTTACTGAGAGTCTAGCCAGGCCAACGGTTCGCTTGTGGCCAATAATGGTTCTCGAGTGCCAGTCCCTCCCAGGGTGTAGGCCCGGGGAGTGACATTAGCAATAAAAAAGTGCTATAACACTTTGAACAACGATTTCCTATTGTTCTATATAATTATCATATGAAATTACTTAGTCATTGGATGATGAACTAGTGGTATAATAATATTTATAAAAATATTTGATAAATTTGATGATGGTTGTTATATTAGACCATAACTAGGTAATTTACCCACGCTTCACGTGGGCTTAAATAATCTTTCTAAGCTTTTGAACAACCTTTCCAATCATCGACTATTATAAGAAAGAAAAAAAAGAGTAAATTTGAGTCACATATCTCAAGAATTGTAAATGTATAATGAATGATTAAAAATATCTTGATATCTAATCGTTTTTATCTTTTATATAATTTATCATATTATATGCTTGATGATATAAAAAATGTACATTACAACAACGTAAATAATTTTTTTTTAGAGGAAATCTACTTTTCTGAGGTCAAACGTTCAACACTTTTTGTTATTGTTACTTTGTTACTCTAACAAAATTTAAAGAAGGAGAAAAATAAATTTGAAACAACAACAACAAATTTTTTTTGATCCTTTTAGAAATTCATTCTTCATTAAAATGCTACTCTTAAGGCCCTTCTAAATGCTTCATCAATGCAACTATACAATTTTTCCAGAGTATGTACGTATAATTGTTGGATTATGAAAGTACAAGTAGATCAAAATGTTGGTTTCTAGACTCATGTTAAAGAAATATTCTCGAACATGAAAAAATTAAAGACGGTCCTAACCTAGATAACTCAAATGCTCAGCAATGACATGGGACATGAAGGCCAAAAAATCTATGTTAATTGACATATATTTTGTAGATTAAGATACTACTTTTATTTATAGTAAGTTTTGTTTCATATTCTTCAAATTAAGCTTGCCGAAAATAGTCATAACTCACACCAAAAATATTTAGAAGAGTCGAATGAGAAGGAAAAAAGAAAAACATTACAAGGACGAAAGCTTTGTCCAAGTGAGATCATATACATACCAAACGAAAAATAGTCAATACAAATTTAAGGAGACAACAAAATAGCGAGAAAACACATACATTAAATGGAGTAAACTATGAGATATCCAATGATGATAACACATCATTCTAACCAGAAAACTTCCTACGTTTAAAATAACATACCTCAAAAAATTGACTAACACTTCAATCAACTTTCAATCCTTAAAGTACTCATAATACCCACATATAAAATTTAGTAAAAATAGATAACTTACAATATAAAAGCCAAAAATATGGGCATGCAATCTTATTAACTCTCAAATGAATTTTTAAAGAACAAAAAATCTCATGCTTGTATGTGAAGGAATGATGTTGTTGATGAAGAAATTAGAGATTTGTAAGAGATATTTTTATTGTACCTTTAACAATCTCAGTAGAGAATACCTTTAACAATCTCAGTAGAGAAAACTTGCATGAATACTCAATTAACGTTTGTTATTTAATCTGCACTAACGAATACTTATAACAATACTCAAAAACAACAATTAATAATATAAGAATAAATTAATGACTGTAAAAAACATATCATGATGTGTATCAATAGAATGAAACAAAATGGAAAAAATCGAGCCCATTGAATGCACAGTATCCCCTTAAGAGAATTATTCCCCTCTAGTACCCGAGGTTTAAAGGAATATATCCTCTCAGGATAGAACAATTCTATTCACCAGTGTATTGATATAAAACAATGGGGTCAGTGAGCCGCTCAACAGGAGCAAAGTACACAAATATTTAATTGTCCAGAAGAAGAAGAAGAAGTTAAGAATTTTTGTTGTTTTAAAATGAGAGAAAATTCCTCTATTTATAGACAACAAAGGGTAGTGTGAATAAATACTTTTTGTGACTTATCGGAGAGGTCACAACTCTTTGGAAAAGTTACAACCTTTTGGAAAGGTAACAACCTTTAATAAAAGTCTCAACTTTTCATAAAAGTCACAACTTTTCATAAAAGGCATAACTTGTCATAAAAATCCCAACTTTTCGTAAAAATCATAACTTTTCAAGAAAGAGGAAGGCTAGTTTTGGAAATACTATAAATTAAAAGGGGATCCTGGTTTGTGGTTGTACCACCTAGGCGGGCCTAGGGTTCTCTTTTATATAAATATAGGATATATGATATGATGACAGGAAATCCCTCTATTTATAGACAACAAAGGGTAGTGTGAACAAATAATTATTCTGTCTTATCAGAAAGGTTATAACTATTTGGAAAAGTTGCAACCCTTCGGAAAGGTCACAACATTTCATAAAAGTCGCAACTCTTCATTAAAGTCGCAAATTTTCATAAAAGTCACAACTTTTCATGAAAGGGGAAGACCAGTTTTGGAAATAAATAAATTAATAGGGAATTCTGGTTTGTGGTGGTGCCACGTAGGCGGGCCTAAGGTTCTATTTTATATATATACATATATGATTTTGTATTTAGAAATGTTATAGATCTATATATTAGTGTTACATGTTGTATTATGTCAGAATTTAATTGAATTAATAACAAAAACCATATGTGAGGTTATCGATATGTTGCAACACATGACAAATTTGTGACAATTTCAACATAAAATCGATCAGATTATCCAATAGAATGTACATATGTGTACAATTTGATGGATGTGTAAATCGATAAATTAAGAAATTTATCTATTAAAAAATTAAATTGGATCATATTTTATTAAATTGAATCAATGTAGCAATAAAAAAAATTATATAACACATTGTACAACGATTTCCTATGGTGCGCTATAACTATCATATGGAATTACTTAGTCGTTGGATGATGAACTAGTGGTATAACAATATTTGTAAAAATGATTCATAAATTTGATGAAGGTTGTTGTATTAGACCATACTTTTATATTTAGACATGTGATAGGATTATATATTAGTGTTACATGTTGTATTAGGTCACAATTTAATTGAATTAATAACAAAAATGTATGTGAGGTTATCGATATGTACATATGACAAAATCTGTGGCAATTTCAACACAAAATTGACCAGAATATCCAACAGAATATACATATGTTACCACAGATGCCACATGTGTTGCCACAGATGCCAACAAAATATACATATGTTGCCACAAATGCCAAACAACTATATAATAGGGAATAATAATAGAACTGATTAAATAGGAAAACATAAGAAAATATAGGGATATAGATATACATAGATTAAATTAATATGTCATGTAGTTCTACAAAATTTAACTACAAAATAAGAGACATAACTGATGGAATAGGTTCATTGTTCAACAACACGAGTATGAGGCAAAAATTTAACTACATAATTCACAACACGAGTATGAGGCAAAAATTTAACTACATAATCTAGTTCTAAATCACAACTACATAATTAACAACAAATATCATCTTCATCGTCACTTCCCTTGGGCCAGCCTTTCTTGCGAAGGTTTTGCTAATGTTGATGAACAGTGCATCAAATGGGTATTTCTCCCAACACATGAGGTTCTAGCACCCACATTCTACCTAAAACTTGTCGTAACTTATGTCGACATGTCATGGTTTTTTGTGGCTTTGTTTATTTCATGTTGGCAATGAACATTAAGCTTTCTCTCATTAATTCACCGCCCTTGAAGATTGAAATAATGGCAAGCGCATAGGATACACCAATGTGGCCTCCGTCTACTGCTTGATTAATAATTTCCAATGCATTTGAATCGTTATTGTTGCAAAACTCAAATTACAGGAGAAATAAACACATTTAAAAGGTAGAATGCATTGATAAAAACATGAATACATACGAAAATATTAAAAATTACCACGCCTTTTTAGTATAAGGCTTCTAAATTCCCCGATACTTTGCAAATATCCAGGATATAAATAAATTTTTGAACTACTAACCGACGGTTCACCGGCCATCTAAAATTAGGAAAGTTGACCAATGTTACCTTTTGATATACAAAAGGTTCATTACCGATTGAATTAAGGACCCTGGAACAAGAAATCAAATCAAATTGTTAGGAAATAAAATTTGAAGAGAGACGAAAATTGATTTATATACATACATACCTTAATTTAACATTCATTGAGCCTTTGAAGGAGTCAAAAGCAATCCTTTCAACGATATCAATAAGTAGACACCTCAGAAGGACTTCAATGTAGTTTGAAAATTTTCATTTTTTAATCCTCCTAGTCATTTTGAAAATTTCCTCTTTATTCCCAGCAAAAGTCTTATCTTTTCTCTTATAAGGAATGTGAAAATTTGCCACTTCTGAAGAAGAGTTGCAACTTCTAAAGAAGAAGTTGCAACTTTTGACCTTTCATAAGCAAGAGACTTTTTTTTTGAAAATGGGGTAGAATATGAAGAGTTGTAATTATGTTCCCTTATTGATAGCTTTTTATTGAAAGTTGTTCCAATGACAGTTTGTGATTGATTGTTCACTTAACACGTAATTATTAATTAGTGAAAATATCTACAGAAAGTACATATGTTGCAATATTTGCCTACTTTGTTGGAACATATGTGTTATTATGTTGTAGTTGTAACACATAATTGATATGTTGAAACATATGCAATATTCTGTTGCAAGATCTATGTTAGAAAATATGCATAATTATGTTGTAGGAACTAACACACAACTAACATTTGTTGGAACAGATGCAATATTCTGTTGCAAGTAATAACACATAATTGATATATGTTGTAACAGATGCACAATTATGTTTTAAACATGCATCCGTTCAAAATAAATCACACATTTTATATAAATAACATAAGTTGATTCAAATAAACATCATCCTCTAATAAAATAGAACATACATTAAAATTTAACAATACTTATGAATCATTTCGATTTGGGCATGTAATTTTTTTTTATCAAAGTCCTTACATATGGAACAGTTGTTTTTTTTTTGTTGGAAATGATTCACCAACTCCACGTCGTCTCTTATATTTCCTTCTTCCAGGTTTTCTTGTATCAACATATGGATGAGGTATTTCTCTCTCTAAGATATCAAAATGGACATTCCAAGAATCTTCTGGTGGCACCGGGTGAATTTCCTCACAATATGCAATTATGTAATTTTCCACTGAATAATATGTAGATGAGTACTCATAAATCTGATTTCCAAAATCTGCATCATATTGGGATCGAAGCGCTGACATGACATGTGGACAAGAAATTTTGTCAAAGTAAAAAATTCTACAAGTACAAGTTCTTCTTTGTAGATCCACCGTAGCAACATCACCATGACTAGTGATACTGAACTTGTAGTTTGTAATTTGATGAGCCAACAACTTGTTGCCTGAGTTGACATACGTTGATATGTCTTTTTCAATTGAGGGAACAAATCTATTTGAAGAGTTCACCAGCTCCATATGCCTTTGGTGAAATAAAAGTGCAAATCTCCTTTTTATTTCATCAAATAGAGTGACAATGGGAAATTAGCTTTAAGCATCAAACATAGCATTCACCGACTTTGCGATGTTTGACGTCATAATGTTATATTTAAACAACAAAAAAAATCAATCATAAAATTATAATAAACTCAAAAAAAATAGTATAACAATAGTGTACCTATTTCCCAGGCAAAATGCGCTGCTGCATATGTGGAATCCAATACGTTCAAGAGTTTCAGCTGTCTTTGGTACCATATCTCTTATTTGATTGAAATGTTCATTGAACTCACATCTATCGTACGCCTTTGCTGCTTTATAAAAATGAGATACTACTTTTGAATTGTGAAGGTTATTTCGAATATTTTCCCCAAGGCATGTCTCATGCAACAACCATAATGAGATGTGGGGTAGATAGTCGAAACCATATTTTGAATACTAGGATGCCTATCATAAATAATGCACAACTCATCAATATCATCTACATAGCTTCTTATCTGTTCAAAAAAATATTTATATGAGGCATCACATTCCTTTTCCACAACACAAAAATCCACTGAATATATGATTCTCAACATCTTTTGCCACTACCGATAACAAAACTCCTTCATACTTGCTCCTCAGGAATGTCCCATCAACAACTAATACTTTTCTCATTTGTTGAAAACCAATCATTCAAGCGGTATATGATACAAAGAAGTACTTGAACCTCCATTTTCATCAAGATACAATGCCATCTTACTTCATGGATTTGCAATTTTAAGCATAACGGTATGCATTAAGCCCTACATACCCGTTGTCATGTGTTCCGCTAACAGAAGACTTAGAATGTTCCATGCCCTTATAAATCTTCCAATAACTTACCTTACAACCCAATTCTATGTGGAGTTGATTTGACATGTCTCTTGTGGATGGGCATTTACCATTGGGAAATCTATTTTCAAAGTATTTACCTATGACTTTTTTTGGGGCACGTAGATTATGACTGATGAGTCGGGGATTTTGACTTATTTAGGGCTTAATATTAAAGGAATTAGTGTCCTCAATGCCTATTTTATGCTCATAACTGATGTTAAAATGCTAATATGTGGCATTGGAGGCAAAAGAGTAAGGCAAGGACATTACAAGGCAAATAGGAGCAAAAAAAAGCTGAAAAAGTTGAAAGAAAGCAAAGTTGGTACTTTCCAAAGCCACTCGGCGAGTCACCGAGTGGACTTTCAGCTCACCCAAAGTTCCAGCATGCCAGACCATGGACAAGACCAACTTGGAGAGAAGACTAGTGGTTTGGTGAGTTGGTAAAAAGCCACACTAAAAGGCGAGAATAGGAGCATTCGGCGTATCACCTACTAGTTCGGCAAACTTGACTCACCTCACCGAAAGTTATAGAATGATTTGCTGAAAAAGACACGCCGAGAAGGTGAGTAGAGGAGCACTCGGCGCATCGCTGACTGGGTTGGTACTTCACCGAGGGGACTCCGTGCTGAAATTTTGGGAACGTATAAATGCAATTTTCAAAAAAAGAGAAGGGGTTCTCACATTGTTCACTGCAAGGTTTTTAATCTTTTACATTTTAGAACTTTGTTTTTACATTTTTGAGAAAGGATTTAGAGATTATGATATTTTTAACTTTAATTTGAGCATTTGGAGACTTGTGGATCGTTGCCCAGTCTGATAGAAAACCTCGTTGCTAACAACTTCTTGTTCTTTACAATGTTTGGCTAAAACCCTCATTCTTTGGGGTGTGATTATGTAGTTGAATGCCTTGATTAGCTAATGGGTGTTATTAGTTACTGATTTTATTGTTGATTTGAAGTGGGTTCAAGTAGTTTTTCGTGTTTTAATTGATGAATTGTAGTTGCAATGCAGTTCTAGTTTAACACTCTATGCTTTCTTGAGAAAGAAATGTTAGAGTCGAATTATTAATTGATGATTTTATTGATTATGTTGTTACGGATCTAGATTGAGAAAGTGGGTTTGAATGCAATCTTACAAATCTAGCTTGAAAAAGTGGATTGATTAAGGTAATGGGTTGTTATATTGTGTTGTGCATGTTGAGGTTCGAAAGAACTCACTTGATTCACAATAGTTGATTGAGAAATGTCTATTGCACCCAAAACCTAGCCTACCCACCCAGATTCAACATCTTTGAGTAACTAGTAATCACTCATTGCGCGAAATTAGCATTCAATTTATCACACTCCCAAGAAACCTTCTCTACTTGTTTACTTCCGGATTTAGTAGTCATAATTTGGTTACTTGACA